>MU380222.1:0-172057 GCA_022495085.1 Xylaria sp. FL1042
ATTATATTTATTATAATTTTTATTTTAATTTTATTTTATTTTAAATAAAAATTTAATAAAAAAAAAAAAAAAAATTTATAAATTAATATAAATATGTTTTAATTTTAAATATATTTATGTTATATATTATTATTATTTATTATTATTAAAAAATCATTTTATTAATTTAATTATATTAATTTTAATTTATAAAAGGTATATTATTTATAAGCAAGTTTATAAAACTTTGTACTTTTTTGCAAAACTATATAACTACTTATATTTTATTAAACTAACTTATTTATTATTATAATCGCTTGCGCAAAGGTTTATTATTATTATTATTATTACGACGATTTAGCTTAGCTTTAATTTAACGTGCAAAACGTTTTAACTTGCTTATAATAGCTTGCTTAAGTATGCTGCAAATAATTTTAAAAAGCTTCTTAGTCTTTTTTTTTTTGTTATTAGCTAATAAAGTTAATATTAACTTATAAACACTTATATAAGTACTTATATTTTTTAGCGTATTTTAACCCTTTTTAAATATTATAAAATATATAAAAAGTAGCTAATAAAAAATATTAACAATAAAAACAAGCGCCACTAAAATATTTTAAGCTAAATAAAATATATTTGTTAAATAAACTACTATTTTTAATGCTTGCACATGCTTAATAATTTTTAACGTTAACTTGCTTAAGCATAATATAAGCTGCAATAGCTAAAGCTTGCTGTTGTTTAATTGTTTTAAACTTAGCAGACTCTAGTATATTTTTTTTGCAAATTATTTTTAAGACGACCAAGCATAAAATAATTTAAATATATTAATATATACTTGTAAAACTTTATAAAATTATTATATATACTTGATTATTTTTAATAATATATTATATATTATTATATTTATATTAGTAAAAATTGTTTAAAAAAATATATGTTTGTTTAATATTGCTACTAGCGTTTGCAAGCTTGCTGTAGTTTTTTAAATATTTGTTGTTCTAATGCTAAAATTTTATTTTTATTTCTTTAGTTTATAAACAGTTGTTTAATTTTATATTAATAAATTCTTAGGCGCGTTAGTTTGCATATGTTTAAGCTTTAATATGTTGTTTTTATTTAATCTTGGCCTTGGTTTATTAGACTTTGTTTTTATTATCTGCAACGTTGCGCTTGTTTCTACGATGCTCTGCTATTTTATATAAAATAGTAAGTCGATATAAATAGTTATAAATAGTTATAAAAAGCTTATAAACTTTATATAACTTAATATAATAATTAGTAGGCTTATATAAAGTTATATAATTATATTAGGTTATATTTATAAATAAAAAATTTTTTATAGTTAAAGGAATATTTTTTTTTTTAGTTACTTTATTAAAATAAATATACTAATTATACTTATTATTTATATATAATATACCCCACTAATTACCTTATTAATTTTATTTTAATAAATAAAAAAATTTTTATAGTTAAAAAAATATTTTTTTTTTTAGTTACCCCACTAAAATAAATATATTAACTACACTTATTATTTATATATAGTATACTCTACTAATTACCTTATTAATTTTATTTTAATTTTACCTAGGGGTATTCCTATTAAAATTTTTATTTTTGAACAGTGTTCCCTCTCGGACACCCTACTCCAGGTCAGGTCCAGGTATATTATTTCCGCCGACCTCGGAATGCCTTGCCGTATCAGAGCAGCATGGAAGTGCCGTGATCATTGTGTGGGAGCTTCGGAGAGCGGACCCTGTGCATCTGACATACCAACGATCGAGCGTTTGCCTAACAAAGTACAATTTCACCAAACCCCTAGTTAACAGATTGCCAGGGGCGCATCAAGGCAGCCTATAATAGCACACGCGCACAAGCACGATGACTTGCCGATTTGCGCCGTCCCGATTTGAGTGCTTACGGCGCCCACTTCCCATGCCACATTCCTTCACTTCATCTTGACTTTAAACGTCCCAACCTGCAATGCCACCACCAACGTCTATCTGCGGTTGGACACCTGTAATGCCATGTCAGCGCTCCAGCGCATAATCTGCTTTGCCATCGCTCTACCTTGCCGAACACAAGTTCAATGCATGCTTGTAACCGCGTTGGTTGCCTACGTCGTGCGAATGGTAAGGCGGTGCAGAGAAGACCTAACAACATGCTGTTGGTACGGCTTTGGTTAGGTTGAACCTCTCAAGGCGCCTGAAAATGATAAAATGATACCTTGAAATTGCCGGGTCCTCGCTGTTTGCCTGCCCAGTGAATTGCGGCAAGGGAGTTTGTCTAAGGATGGGCTAAAAGTCTCAGCTAACCGAAACCAAGACAAAAGTCTCTCTCTTCTGAGCACAAACATCATGGGAAAGTCCATTGCTTCTACTTTCTGACGTCCCTCGAAATTACTAAGGTAACAAGGAAATGTGCTACTTTGAGAGAAAATAGGAAATGAATATGTAGCCTGGTGACTCTAGTATAGATAGCTGTCCCATGTTGGGCTATGATATTGAAGCGAATTGTTAAGCAAGACATAGTCAGTGAAGCCTATCCCCCATCCTAATTGTTATACAATTTATTAACCCCGAGCACAGCGGCCCTCGTAGATATCAAGGGCAAACACATGTACACCCCGAAGGCATTGCGGCTTGTTAGACAGTGCTCCCGACTAGTGACTAGCTTCTTTGTCGCTAAACCTCATCATTTGTCTAGTTTTCATATTAGAATTTTCCTTCCTTTCCTTCGTCACTTCTTCTACCCCCCCTGCGAGTGGTGATCATGGCCGGCACGATAATCATCACAGGCGCAAACGGCTCCGTAGCTGTACCTGCCGTGCAGCATCTCCTGAGCAAGGCACCAGACAACACACTGGTCCTAACAGTCCGTAACACCTTAGACTCGGATTTAAACACGAAAAGACTACGCGAGGCAACAAGTCGGTTCCCCAATTCAAAGGTCCTCATCCGAAAGCTTGACCTCGCCTCCCTGAAAACCGTAAATGAATTCGCAGACACGGTCGCCACCGAGGTAGCTCAGGGGAAACTCCCGCCTCTTGCGGCCATCGTCTGTAACGCATTCCACTGGAATATGATTGAAGATCCAGAGCTCACTGAAGACGGGCTCGAGAAGACCATGCAGGTGAACCATGTCTCGCACTCTGCCCTCGTATTTCGGTTATTAGGGAGCTTCGGGCCCCAGGGGGGTCGTCTAGTGTTCTTCACAAGCGACTCCCACAACCCGGGACGCAACAGCCTCGAGAGATACCCGCCAGGTTTGCCGGACGACTTGGACGAACTTATGAGGGCTGATCCCGAAATAGACAAGAGAGGCCGGGGGTTCCTGAATTATGCGAATTCTAAGTTGGCCATCCTGATGTGGACGTACGCTCTGAATCGATACCTCGAGAAGGTAAGCATCACCCCGGCTATGACCCTGTTATGTGAAGAACTTACGACTAATAGAAGATGTAGGGTCAATCTTTCAACAAAATAACAGCCGTGGTCATCGACCCAGGAAGCATAACCGACTCGCGGGCGCTACGAACTAATACACCGGCCATTCTGTCGCACCTACAGAGATTTGTCCTTCAGCCTTTACGGCCTGTGCTCCAACTTATGGCACCGTATATGCGGCGTTCGGTCGATGCAGGTGTTGACGTCGCTGAGCTGGCGTTGAACCGAAAACATGCGGGAGAGCGCGGCTATTTCAGACTCGTGGTTCCTGGGCCTAGCTCAGCGGAGAGCTTGGACGAGTTGATGCAGCAGAGGTTGTGGGTGAAGACGACTGAATGGGCTAGGATTACGAGAGAGGACACTGCGCTCGAGGCCGGCTTCTAAGACGTTGCGCTGACTGAATAATCCGTAGTTAGCGGGTGGTATTGTGATCATCATAAGAGAAGATGGGTAAATTGAAGTTGATACATCACATATGTCTCGGTTTCACTTAGCTAGATCAATATTATAAACCTATTGATTATTGCAGCAGTGCATCTTATCATTACACCTTTTATTCTTGAGTTAAACCTTCAAACCAGCACCGCCTTGCGAACCTCAGTATCTTCGCGCTTAGCAAAGCGTCTATGAAATATCGACATCTCCATCTTCCGACATGCCAGATCCCAATCTGTTGTCCATTTCTCATAGAAGGGTTGATAACCCAATAACCCTCCGATCCAGCGACCGACGATGATACCCAAGCCACGGGCAACGGTGCGGCTGAATGGTATCCAAGTTGGCAGCGACAAGTATGAGCCACCAGCATCGAACATCTACCAAACACAGCGTCAATAAATACTCAAGGCATGTCTCTCACGAGGAAAGGAAAGAGGAAATAACATACGCTCATAACCTGCACGAGATTGATCTTCTCCCCCTTCACAACGACAAGATCCTGGTACGCATACCAGTTCTCGAAGAAGACAGTGTCAAGACGGAACATCTCATCTGTATCCTGACCCGAGAGCAAGAAAACGGTCTTCTCGCCGTCCCACTCGTCCTCCTCGCATTCCTTAACCTCCTCTTGACCCCGGACGTCCGTCACAGGCGAGTACAGGCGATGATTACACCAGGGCCGGAGCTTAAACTCGCCATGGCTAGGACTCAGGATATGTTCCACGCCCTCGATCTCTACGGCTAGCCGCCCTTCGACCACCTCGATGTACTCTTCCTGGTACGGGTGGAAGTGTAGGGGCGGCTTTTGCGCCGCGACTTCTAGTATGCGCGGATGGCGAAGGTGAAATGTCACTTCGTAGGCGAATGCGCGACTGCTGTCGTGTGGATGGTCGATGATGCGGGTGATGATGCCGCCTTCGAAGCTATAGCATTGAGTTAGTTACATGGTTACTCATCAAGGGTGTTCGTGGGAGTGAACAGCTAAGTTTAGAAAACATCTGATCTAAGTCGGAAACACTAGTTGTACGACTGGTTGCGGGGGTCATATACTTGAGGGAAGACCACACTTATGCCACACGTAATTGGGGATCTTGGGCGATATAATAAGAATATGGATGATGCATGAAAGAACGACGAAGGTGATTGGGGAAGAAGTTGAAGAGATATAATTCACTTACGCTGGGATAACCTTGCCCACGCAGGGATCCGGACGGTTCATAGTAGACATGTCTTAACGAACTTGAAGAATAAAAAGCAATAAAGCGAGACTTGACGGACGCAACAACGTACTCCAAAACAGTGGCTTGACCTCGAGTAGATAACGAGTCGACTCCTTCAAGCTTTATGTGTACGTCGATTTTCGGAACGCGCCGTGTAGCATAAGGATCAAGTCCTTCGGGTGCCTAGCCGTACGAGTGGGATGACTCGCCGCCATAACTCGGGCCATGCTATTTATTGTCGCTGACCCCATATTACCCAAAATATCCCTTTTTGCAACAGAGCAAGAGCGTAGGTGTCACGGCTCGCGTGACCCCTCGCAGCCCCCTTCCTACTGAGATGCAGTGGGTGTGATGCCTTCGCTCCCTTACCAAGTAAGGATTAGGAACCAACCATGTAACCTCGCGAGCCCTAGCGTTAGGCATTTTCGACTTACTTCGCCAATTGAGACCGGGGAGAGAGTATTGTGTTTGCTGTAGTACGAGAATGGCTTACAGTACGTAACGAGACAAGACCTACTTACCTGCCGATATCGTAGGACGGAGAAAGGCTTACTACCAAGGGCCAAGCGGCTCCCGACTGAGACCCGGTTAACTATGAGTAGCTATATCAAATTCGCGCCGCAATGCGAATACAACCCATCAGCAGGCAGGGTCTGGAGAGCGTCTCGTAGACCTTACGCCGATTACGATGACCCGAGTCCTCTTAGGATGGTAGGATAGGTTGCCTATCAGTCCGCGTATCTTGCATGCGTGCCTGCAAAGCCATGCTACAGTGGAGGACCTCGCTCAGCGGAAATACCGAACTTGGGCCTCCAACTAACTGTCTCGCAGACACAAGCAGGCAAAATAAACTATTGTAAGTTAGTAACACGGAACCGCGGAGGCTAAACTAGCGCTGAATGAGTAGTAGTCGTGTAGTGTAAGTGGAAGTTCTAACACAGTTCTAAGTTAGTATGCAACTGGTTTTGAGCTGGTCAAGGTAGTTTAGGTAGCAGTTAGCCCTTAGTTAACCTACTAGGTAGTCTTTTAACCTTTTTGGTAAGCATAAAAGCTGACCGGCAAGGCTGGTTTACACCATGTTTCGTCGCAAAAGCAAAATGGAGAATTTACTTACTCCAACTTTTTTCAGCGCCACTATGATAACCAATGTATGCTGAAAAGGCCTGGAGGTCAGCTTTTTTACTTTTTTACTTACCTTGCGAGGACCCCTACTACAATACGTAACCCTCACCCTCCTTCACAGATCCGCTCGATCCAAAAATATGGTACGGGCTATCTAAGGAATTGTGTCTTGGGACGCAATGTAATTGGCTCATGGCTTATACCATAAGTACATGGTAGTATTATCTATTGTATACTAATATAGCCCAAATTCCCGGATTAAATGCCAATTCACCTATTGGCTAGGCACTTCTCTGGGATCACCCCGCGGATCACCAGGATCGTCATAGCTGGGCTGTACTTCTTTGGTAGCTGGGCTCAATACATAGTACACCCCGCTCGCTCCCAGGAACCTATCAGTATGACTGAACTTTCCCGACTGACTGATCTGCACTCCAGGATGTCATCATGCACAGGTAGTGTGTATGTCCGTCGCGTATGTAGGGTGAGTGTACTATCTAAGTAAGATGATGACCGGCCTGGCCACGTGGATCTCCAGACAGGGACGGGAAGCATCCAGCACCCCTAGAAAGCCCAATCCTCGGACCGAGGAGACTCATAATACCAAGCAGAGGCGAGACAAACAGAGAAATACCTGCATAAGGTTACAATATCGACGGTGAGGCTGAACCGGTCTGCTGTCATTGCAGTGAGAATAAGAATTGATATATGCAGATCTCTAACTCTTCACGACTCTATTTACAGCGAGAAGTCATCGCCATAGGCCAGGTTTGGTTGAAAGTTCCTCGGGGATTCTAACCATCGTCATCTTTGTTTGGTATGACGGTAACATTGAGCGTCAGTAGGGTAATCGTCCCGCCCTCAGCTGCATCTGCGAGGACTATGCGTCGGGAGGAGAAGCGAGACGTGCGAGGGTGCATTGCTCTGCACCGCCCACGCGACGAGGTTGCATGGGCAAGGGTCCAAGACAGCTGGGTGGGTTGCACTCGGACTTTCTACTCTGGCGCTGGGTCTTCACAGTAAACGCGCGGTATCCGCTCTTCGTAGCAGCGTGATGGGAACTACGGAGGGCCTCCAACAAGTATTCAGAATGGATTGGATGGTCTTTGAAAATTCCTTCAATATTTTTCATCCTTACAGAGGGTACATACGAGATACACCATACCCATATCTGTCTGACATTCCATTAATAATCTAGCCTCACGCTTTGGGCAATTGGCAGCTATGTACCATGCTTTTGGCTCCCGTTTTGAGGCATTATTGGTCTAATGCGGAAAAGAATATCACATCATAATTAATCATACACGCTCTATCACCCATCGCTATCACCAAACATCGTCTATCGCCGACCCCCCCTCCCCTTCTATACCCTGCGCGGCAGCTTGAACCCACCGGGGACCAACTTTTGAAAGACCTCGCGTGGGTCGTACCGTCGCTGTACGGCGCGCAGTCTCGCGACGCTCCTGTTCCCGTAATGGCCGATCACGTCCTGCGTGACGGCCGCGTCGTTCATGAAGATGTAGTCGACGTGGTGGCCACTGCTCTTCGCGGCGTCTTCCACCTTGGCGACCAGGCTGGCCGCCGCCTCATTAGCCACCGCATCGTCCTCGGCGTCCCACCAGCCGACGTCGAGGGCGAACCACGTCTGGTTGGTCTTCTCCAGGCCGAGGGCGTTGCCGCCACGGACGTATCCGGCCTGGATGGCGCTCGTCGAGATGGGCTGCCAGCCCACGGCGATGCTGCCAGCCGTGAGATTCCTGATGGTGTCCAGCTCAGGTGATGTGGTGACGATCTTCTCCACAGTCTTGAAGAGCGTGGGGTCCGTCTTGAAGCTGGTTGCGTACCAGTTGAGCCGCGGCAGGGACGGGGGTACCTGGCTTGCAAGGAAGTCGGTCATGGGCTGAATGTGCACGGTATCGGCAATGGTGGGGATGTCGTAGAATGGTGTGAAGGCTGCAGGAGATGCCACGGGTTTGTTGTACACCATGTTTAGTAATACCCCGAGGGATCCGTTGAGAGGGAACGCCTGCATCATGAGGTTCGCGTAACGGTCCTTCACAGCAACTGACTGATACTCGTACAGGGCGTCGAACAAGGCTGGGAGAGCATCGAGCGCGTACACTCGATAACCACCCCAGACGTTTCCAGTCGGGTAAGTGGCGAGGGTGAACCTTGTCACAACGCCTGTTAGGGGATTTCGTTAGTGGCGTCTGAGTCTATACTACTGCAACTCATCACCATCTACAGCCCGACTGGGGACCAAGCCGGCTTACCAAAGTTGTTGGCGCCACCTTTTAGAGCCCACCACAAATCGGGGTGAGAGTGCTTATTGGCGTTTACGATAGAGCCATCAGCTAAGACAACCTGTCGGCTTTAGGTTAGTCTGCGCCGCATGGTTGCAGTGGTTTCTCACAGGAGATCCAGACTCACCTCGAAATTGACAACGTTATCGCACACCAGGCCATAGAGATCGGATAGATATGACAGCCCGCCTGCAAGGCGGGTCAGCAACGCTTCCTTTTGGGATGCAGAGTCGGCGTGAGCAAGAACCACTTACTGCCGAGAGTGAGACCGCCAACGCCCACCTGCAGAATCCTGCCCCCGACCACCGTCACATTGTATTGATCGAGATGACGATATACATCCCCCCATCTCAAACCAGTACCAACCACAGCGACACCGAGATGGGCCCTGTACTCGACGCTATTGAAGCCGGACATGTCGAACAGAACTCCATTGTTGATGTTTGCACCGAGCGGTGCAGGCGAATGGCCGCCCGAGCGGATCGCAAAATGCACCCCTCTCTGAGAGAGATACCTGATTGCTCGTGAGACTTGTTGGGCAGTCGTTGGCAGGATAACACAAGTTGGTGATGCCCAAGCCGTCTGCACCCTGTTCTTCTTTAGTTGATCATGATCTTCGCTGACCACATGTAAGAACGTGGAGACGTACCAGTTCCCTTCAGACGCGGACGGATACTGAGCTTCACTGGGCATAACAACCCCTGTTTCATTAAGGGCGCTCGCGAGATAGGCACACGCAGCAGAAGCAGCAGAAGTCTGATTAAGCACGCCGTATGAACTGGAGGGGAGGTAAAGCAGCGCTGTTAGGATCGATAGCGCCCTGGATCCAAGTTTACGAGCCATTTTGAACCGGCGTAGTGTAATTTCGGATGAGGACGAGATCGTAGAACTCTCAAACTAGCGGTGATCTTGATGTTGTTTAAATCTATGCATTTCTCTTGGGGCGATCTACACTCATTATATAAGAGCGGCAATTATTATTGCCAGAGCCACATCCTGCGTAAATTGTACGTGGAAGCCCACGAGACTATTGATATGAATCCATTGTAATGCCCGAGCTTCATCATCAAGAGCTTCCCTTGAAAACGGGCAGACTCCGTAGAGCGTGTTGTGTAGCATCAATTGCGGCGTACGAAATAAGTAAGAAAGTTGACAGGTGAGCGAGCAAGTAAGAATATGTCGTCAAGGGATTCCCATTCGCGTGTTGTTGCCTGCGCCGTAGGGAGGTTGTCACCTTGGTCACGCGGAGATGTGTTGTGTATCCTAGTCCTTGACCCTGCAGACACTGCCCAGAGCCATGGCAGTGGTAACTCAACATCGGACGAGATATTCCATTTTCGGACGGACCCAGGCGAACAAGGTTTCGGAAACTAGCATTGAGCTAGGGAACCCACAGGACCTCTATTCGCTAGTCCTTGATACGACCGGTTTTTGTTGCACGTCATGAGTGAGAATCCCAGCAAGGGTTGTCGGAAAGGGAAAAGCGGTTTAAAGTCACACTGCTAGTTTGAACCCCTGACCCGAGTTTCTGCCTGGATCTCGAGGCCTGATCAACCAACAGGCAGTCAATAGTGTTTCTGTTCGTATTTCTGACGATACAACACGGCGCGCGCCGGTGAGCGTTGAATTTGAGTTGCTGTCCTGAGTTCAAGCAAGGCGGCTTCTAGTTTTACAGTTACATCGACGCTCAGCGAGGAGCCCCATGTGACTCCTACACCTTATCTGGGCCTTCACACTAAGCTTTCACCGTGAAGACGACAAGCGCGAGGGAACCGGGGACTGCATGCAGGTTAAGTCACCAAACTCGAAGCAGAGCCGCGACTGGCGTTAGCCTACCAATAGCATCGTCGGTGTTGAAGTCGTTAACCGAGAGCAGCGTGGTATTCAGCCCAGTGGATCCCGCCTAAAGGGCAGACATCGTTGTACGTACCGAGACGATCCAATCCTACTCTAAGCTGGAGCTGCTCAGCTTGTTGGCGGCGAGGAAAAGACAGGGGCACACCACAGCTTATGCATATCTAGTGTAGAGCCGATAATAATAAATCAATGTAAGCTAAGCAAAACCGTACTTTTCTGATCTGGGCAGTGCCTACAGTAGCTCCCACCACACCCCATCCGCGCGCAACATCGCAACTCAAGATGGAAATGACAACCGCATAATGGTTGCCGCAAGGACCCCCAAAAAGCAAACCTTTTATGAATGAAGGCAAGCACTGAGCTCCGCGTCACAGTCGTCGAGGGAGTCTTCCTGAGGGATTTCGGACTGTGCCCAATTCCCTCTCCATCCAATACCACCGTGCGCTATTGACTGGGTTTCGCACGTCGGACTGGATGTTACAGGGAGCACGAAATCGTAAGAAGGTTATCGTCTAGTGCCATGTAGTCGGAAAGACCCAACTCGAGTAAAAGGAAGAGGCGCCGTATTACGTACGGGAATGGGGACACCACGGTTACACCTACCTAACGCCCGTAGGAATGATTGTCGTCATGGTCTGGGTCATCTGTTCGTTGGGTGACCCGCATACAGGGCTGCGCTACGCCGTGTCCACCATCATGGAGCAACCAGCCAGTCAGTCAGTCAGTCAGGGATGAAGCCAAGTCCTAAGGCACCCTTGTTCATCCGAAGCTATCGGAAGAAGTGGGTGTGTAAGGTGAGCTTCTCGTGGGTGAATCGGGCAACGACCGGTCTGCTATCACGGGCCAGTGGGAAGCTGAACTACGACGGGGGGACTAAATATGGATATCCATTACCTTGGTAGGCAGACGAGCGGAGGTTCCTATTAGCCAGCTTACAGAGATAGGTAGGCAGACTATCTCACGAGAACCCTTGACCTCCCTTGTCGTAAGAGAGGCTTAGTTTCAATCAAACGTTTAGAATCAACGCCGGTCGAGGTTACTCGGTCATGTATGACTCGCCAGTTCGCTCTGTTCCGGAGGATGATTGGTTATACTGGGTGTCGCTGGCCTGGGGGAGGCATATATATAAGTATTGATGATCGAAAACATACCTTCGACTTCAGATCATATCTGCAGCTCAAGTCGATTTCCTCTACTCTAGTACTTCTTGTTATCCCCAACCTGAATCTCAGTTATCATCACCATCGTTACCATCATCACCAACATCATCATGGCAGGGAACGGCATCCCAACCTACAACAAGCCAGCTATCAACAAGCTAACTGCCGAAGCACTGGCCGCTTCGACAGAGTTTGAAGACGCTGCCCTCGCCAAGCAGTACGGGGGTAACCATGCCGGCGGCTGGGTCGACTACTTACCAGCGTCTTGGGTCCCCTATATCCAACTCGCCCGTCTAAGCCCGCCAGCGGCGTTATTCCTCATCTATTTCCCTCACTTCTTCGGCATCATCCTGGCGGCATTGATACTGCGGTCCCCGGCCTCCGAAGTCCTGCGGGCGGGCCTCATCATGTTCGGCGGGAGCTTCTTCTTCTCCAACGCGGCCCACGGCTGGAACGACCTTGTCGACGCCCCGATCGACCAAGCCATCGCACGCACGAGCAAGCGTCCTATCCCCCGCGGCGCCATCACGCCACGTGCCGCCTTCGTCTTCACCATCAGCCAGGGCGTCGGCGCCGCGCTATTCCTGCTCTTCATGCCGAGCGGAAGCGCCATCTATGCCGTCCCGAATATCATCGGGACGATATACTACCCGTGGGCTAAGCGGCACACCAACTTCGCCCAGTTCGTGCTCGGTTGGTGCTTGGCCTGGGGCATCGTCATGGGATCCTGCTCCATGGGGCTTAAACCTTTCATGGGAGGTCCCTTCGGGGCTGAAGGGTCCCTACAGGATAAGGCGTGGTCGGTGCAACCAGCCATCGTCTGCGTCTTCTTTGCAAGCATCCTGTGGACCATCATCTACGATACAATCTATGCCCACCAGGATCTCAAAGACGATCTCAAGGTTGGCGTCAAGAGCATCGCCGTCTTGTTCAGAGACCAGACCAAGCTGCTCTTGTGGCTAGTCCTTGGGTGCATGATTGCTCTACTGTCCATGGCCGGTCTGCTTGAGCAGATGGGGTGGCAGTATTACATCATTGCGGCTGGCGGTTCTGCGATATCACTGGGGGCTATGATTGCCAACGTCGAACTGAAGGATTCTGCGAGCTGCTGGTGGTGGTTCAGATACGGCTTCTGGCTTGCCGGTAGCTCTATTGCAGGGGGCCTCTTATCCGAATATCTACTCATGGCACCTCCATCATATGTATAAATACCAAATTGCTATCATCATCTCAGTTAGACTTCAGGAGCGGGCGTTATTAGAATCTTCATAGTGACAACTTATAATTAACTTCATTTTTTTTCTACCTCTCACGCCGAATGCTCATCAGCCATAGTTTTATGATTCTATGTCTCATGTTATCTTTCTCCATTCTAAGGGCCGTCTATGCCTGAGGCCAATTCTTGTTTAACGCGATAGTTGATCCGTTGGATGTTTCCGCCAGAGCCGGGTCAGAAAAGAACAGACAGTATTTGGCAACGTCCGTTAGTGCGACATATGTCTTGGCCGGGTCGAAGCCGGGGTTCACGGTCTGGTTGAGAGCCATACCCTCCTGGTTAAATCCCGTCGCAAATACATCGACAATGTTCGTGTTCATGCCACCCATGAGGAACGCAATGCTGTAGATTCCCTTTGAGCCGTAAAATCCAGCGGTGTTCCGCATGAGACCAAGGAGCCCGTGCTTAGTAACGGTATACGCCGCACCGGCGGCAAGGCCACGGACGGCCGCAATTGAGGCAATGTTGATGATTGTACCGCCGTACGGCGTTTGCGCTTCGAAGGCGTTGATGGCGGCCTTGGTGCACAGGTAGGCTCCGGTTAAGTTAACACCAATAACTCGGTTCCACAGGTCTGAAGGTAGAGTGCCTGCAGGGTCGAATTTGTCCATAATGCCGGCATTATTAATTAACATGTCGATGCGGCCGAACTTGGCGGTGACATTGGTGAAGAAGGTGTTGACGGCCGCTTCGTCAGTGATATCGGTTTGAGAAATAATGGATCTATCGCCGTGTTTTTCCCATTCAGCAGCTGTTTCTTTCAGACGGCCCTCGTGTACATCGAAGACGGCAACATTGGCGCCGGCGTCCAAGAAAGTGGACGCAATCACTTTGCCGAGACCCCCGGCACCGCCAGTGACAACAATTGTCTTTCCCGCTGCTGAAGACGTGGCCATTTTCGAAGATGTTGTCGGTGTGAATAGATGCTGATGTTGTCTATGCGAAGACTTAAAAGACGTTCAATGTAACGGTAGGGGGGGCACCAGATAGTTTTTATAAGGACTGAAGTAACCCAGTACGTCTACATAATTTTATGAATGGCAAAGATGTGACCGGCTTTCCGCGTATTCAGTTATACACCGTATTCTCCAACAACTTATTGGTGAACCTCAATAAGTTCCGAGGTATGTGCTCAACCATGTCCAATCAGCTAGATCCGAATACGAGTAGTGTAGGGGTCCTTATGTATTTGGAGAGGGGGAAAGACAAAACGGCCTCTTACATACATTATTCTTGGTTAGTGCCTCTGGCAACAAATGTTCTTATTCTTATTCGCGCGCGCTTTCAATGTGGATATTCTGTGGTCCGTTAATATGGTGCGCGGTTAGACGTTCTCCGTCAGTTTAAGCTACAAACCGCCATTTGGCTTCCCCGCAGTCTGCCCGCAGCTTGTTCTCCTTGAAATCTCATCACCGAGATCACACCCGAAATCACTCTCGAGACTCGCCAAGTCTATGTACCCATGCATAAACGGCCGAAAACTTGATCATTTCAGACCGTTACAGTAATAGTGTGAGACTTTGTAATTTACTTTGTGGAGGTGTCGTGTATAAAGAACTACTTTGAGCATTTTCTCCGCAGCTACACCAAGACATTACATAAGCGGCAGGGTTGATGTTGTGAAATGTAAGCCAATAATAGGGTGGCAACTTATCTTGTATAGTTCCCTAGTCACTCTTTGAAGAGAATGTTTAACCGTTTGCTTTTAAGCCTAGTGCTACATGTGCTACTTTCAGATATACTCCCTAGAAAATTAGCGTGTGGTCGCTGGCCCCTAATAGAATGTACATATCCCTGTGGCTTCTCTTGGACTATTCATATACTACAGAGCTACTGTCAGACTTGATTTTGCGAGTCCTAGTCGAGTTATGGCTCTTGCTGGGAGGCGGTATGTTATTGGCCCCCTATATTTCATCAATTGTGGCATGACAACTGTAAAATTTGGCCGAAAGCCTAAAAAAGTACCGCATTCCTCTTTGTCTCCATTAGATTATATTACTCGTGCTAGGAATAGGTGACGATTCTTGTCGTACGCGAAGGACCCGAGAACCTTTTCGTCGGTGAGCATCTTCCTAGATAAACACGCGTTGCTTGCTTCCTTCCAACCTTTGCTGATGATATCATCCCAGTCTATACATTCCGGACCAGATTCTAGGTCGGTTTGACTTGATATACCTCAGAAGTGCAAATGTGTGATGTATGATTAATCACGAGTTGTCAGGTAGGACATGTGTTACTATTTTAAGTTTAGCCATGGTAACACAATGCTGACAGTCCAACGGTTCCGATCCAGATCGGTAGGTACTTCAGTACTTCTCGGCAGAAGTTCCTCCTACCGCAATTGTCATCAACTTTGATATATCTTACGTACGAAGCAGTGATACACCAGCAATTCCCTTCACAAAAGATAAACTCCCTTCATCGCCGTACAAGTAAGCTGATAGTCGGTGCTAGGTGCGACGGCCAAGCGTTATTGTTACCTCGGTGTACTGAGAGACCTGTCATCCCATGGCAGCCAGCCACCCCCCCGCGTCTGTGCTTCACACGGATATCGGTCATCTATCTGTGACGACCCAGCAATATTAAGTGTTGACTAGATATGGATCAGCGTGAGTGTTATATCAATTTTTTGCATTGTAAATGTTGGCTTTTCTGCCTCAGCTCCGATTTTATCTCTGCGGATTATTTTCGGGTACCTCTCCGATAAACTGCCTTGATTCATCAAATTATTGGTTTCTGGTATGAAGGTGACAGATTACCGAACTAGTTAAAGATTTCTCACCTGTGTGTTAAAAGACTATACAATATACTGTTTAATAAGCAGATCTTCAGCTCGTATTAGACTTTTCACCCAAACCCTACCAAACCTGGACTGTTTATTTAACAACGCAATCTGAAGTAATCGGTCGTGTACTTGATTCGAGACGATTTTATAATTCGACTCTCTGTGGAACTGCCATGTACGATTTGTAGGTAAATGAATTATATACAAGAACTCGAGAATATTTTAAAAACCTTTAGACCTGTGCTCCCGCCATCACCCCATCCAACCCCTCATTTTGCCTACCATAGCTTGGCATCCCTTATGCGAAAGCAGGGTTTGCATTCTTGTAGAGCTGCTCGAAGTAAGCCTCAAACCAAGTGCCGGCTTCTGGCGCCGGCTGCAGGGCATCTGACTGGCCGCAGTGGTAGTCGTAGCGGGTAGCGGTGGTGTTGCTGGTACCGTCGCATTCGCCGCCGGGCTTGACCCATACGAAGGCGTCGAGGAGCTCATTGCCCGTGCTGGCTGAAGGACGAAGACCAAAGCCAGTACCGACCGCGTTGCACCAGTCACCCCACTGAAGCTGGCCCGTGGGCTGCTTGCCGTTACGGCTGGTATCAGTGATGAAGTGGGCGTCCCAGCCAGCAGCCTGGAGTAGGGGAGCAAGGGCGTTGACGTAACCCTGCTCGTCGCATACGCTGTTGCCCTGGGTATAGGACGGGCACGATCCGGAAATCTGCCAGGCGTTGTAGTTGGCGACGTTGGTGGCAAGGCCGCGAAGAGCCGCAGGTGAGCCAGCGTCGCTGTAGACTTGAGAAAACAACTGGGCGGCCGGACTCAAGTTGGCTGGCCAGCCGAGCCAACCAGCGTGACCGGCGTCGAGGTACATGGCAACGTTAGCGAGGTTCAGGTTCGTGATGGCGTAGTTGGTGCACTCGAGATAAGCGGACTTGGCATTGGCGCACTTAGAAACGCTCAAGTTGGTAACCAGGTTGGCGAGGGAGTCGGGCTCTGGTGGAATATTAGTAAATGGGATATCATGGGAGTCAACATGTCTGATTTTGTACTGACCAATCACCAAGATAACCTTGATATCTGAGTAATCTTTGAGAACCGCGACAATAGCATCGATGTATGCCTTGTACTTCTCAACACCGCCGTCTGCAATGGAGTATTCGCCGTTAGAGGCGGCCGCGGCGCAATCTCTGTAGATGATTTAGATGTTGGTGGTAAACAAGTCTCTTGATCTGCTGCTCTGCTTACCTGTCTGGCAAGTCGTATACTACGAAAATGCCGGCGTTTTTGGCGCCGCCTGCATTCGCAGTGCGGATATCTGCCAAGGTGGTCTCCATCATAGAGACCTTGTCAAAGGTGTCCCTAAGGCTTGTTAACCTTATTCATCAAGTTTGGCATGAGGCCATTCGAAACTTACAACCACATAAAGCTCGGTACTTTGGCGACGGCGGCAGCTCCAGCACCCAGCGTAGGCACCGCATAGGCACTCACTTCTGACGCATAGTAAGCGTTGGCCCACATACTAACACCCGAGAAGGGGTTGCCAGAGGCGACGGCGGTTCCCGTGACAGTGGTGGTAGCCTTGGTAGTTGTCTGTTGTATACTCATATTAGCATGGCTGAGTTCGATTACGAACAAACAAGGCATAACTTACGACTCCGCTAGTGGTAGTCTTGGTGGCGCTTGTTGTCGTCGCCTGTGTGGTCGTGGCACTCGTCGTTGAAGCCCCCGCGAGACATTGGCGTGCGAATTCGTTAGCCCTGGTTTCAAGCTCATAGCATTCGAGACATACCTGTAATAGTCGTTGACCACAACGCAACTGCTACCACTGGCACAGCATGTAGCTCCACTCCAGCCAATACCACCACATTGCCCCCTATTCAACACGTTAGACATGCATCGATTTAGGTGTTGGAAGTGTTATACCATTGTGCGGCGCAAGATTGGCGCTCTTCAACGTGGCCCTCGAGAGGGACAGCGAGGGCGACGGTGCTCAAGGCAGCAACAAGAAGAGCCTTTGCGGACATATTGCCTGATTTCGTGGTCTACTTGGAAGAGACGTGCTTGAAGCGTGGTGTGGATGTCTTCATAAGAGGAAGAGGCGAAGGGTTTTTATCACCAGTCGACCGTACCCTGATTCTGGAGGCGGCGGTTGGACGGGAAAGGAGGCGTTGAAGGACCCATCGTTTGCACCAAAAAACATGATGGGCAAAGAAGACACAAGCTCACTGGGTGATCATGTGCTTTGACCGGGGGAATGAGAACGAGGTGATGCCACCGAGTGAGCGGAAATGCGGTTAACGTTCCCGGACGCTTAGCTAGATCTAGATAGGGATGAGGGCATTGGGAGCCTCACTTAGATTATGTCCTCCTGTGACCACGGGCGGCCAGCATGTTGGAGGACAACGTACGAGAGGGGTGGAATAGCCCGCCAGCCAAGATTTGAGACAGGCGGACAGAAAAGCTTGGAGGACTGGGCAATCGCGGGACCCGGGTTGCTGGAAGAGCGGCTAGCCGGGTTTGGCATGATTCTCGGAGGCATGCCCAGACAAGACCCGAATAGGGAGGTCGGGGCAGGGTTGGTGACGGAAATCAAGGGGCCGGAAGGGCGACTTTGCACGGGGCTCCAAGCTCAATGCACCAAGCTCGCTAGTTGATGTTACTAAGACATGTGTAGGTATAGAAAGGCATCGCGTCATGTATACGAAGGGCCAAAGCAAGGGGCCATAGTAGACCTCCTCGGCGAGTAACGAGGTAGCGCCGGTGATGTTGTTGATGCTTCCGATCCACGAGTGGCAGCATGCCAAACTAGGCAATCTTCCTCCTCCGTCACAAGAGAAGCCGCCCAACTTGCTCGGATGTCTGATTTAGTGGCGAATACTGGCGGAAGCTGTATACCATGACGCCGAGCAGTAGCCTGTTGAAGAAAAAACCACACACATGCTCGCGCCAGTGGAGGGGCCGTGTATGGTGAAGTTTTTGACCAGGGCACGACCAACGGGGAACCAAACGTTGAGCTACAATGGAATAGTGGAAAGGTGGGATATAATGTATATATTGATTGTACTGTGTAGGTTGGTGACGTTCTATCATGATTTTCAAAGGGCTCAAAGGCGAAAGAAAAGAAAAAGCAGAGCTAGAGAAGGACCTGCCACTTGTACTGTGTTTCATCCAGATGATGGCGATACGAACACAGCTGGCCGTGAACAAGGAATGGTTCTGATCCTTCGACGACATATCTATGACAGACGAAAGCGTAGAAAGACCTTACCTGTTAAGACTTATGCAACAGCCATAGTCACCGGTCACTGTCTGATTATCCGTCTGTTTTGACATCTGGACAAGGCTTCATTCGTATCGACGATCGATTTATTGTCCGTCATCTACCTCCGTCATCTGGTCCGCATTAAGACACACTTTGGAGGACTTTCCCTTTGACGCAGGGTGCCTTCAATTGCTACTCAGGAGCTTGAAGCATTGAATTTGTAGTTTTCCTCGCCTTTTGGTGCTGCGAATTCGAAGCTCACTGCCTCTATCGAGTTTGAACTCCTCCAAGCCACCATGAGATAGGCAACAATGTCTTCAAAGCTGGCTCGTATAATTAGAGACCGATAAGTATGAGCAGATGAAGTTGAGTTGACGTTCAAGAGTAGGTATTATTTCTGTGGTCAACGAATGGGATCCAAACTTCTTGTTATTTGTTGAACTTGTGTTCATCGCCGCATTATCATGATTAGGAAGTACCTGCTTCTCTGCCAAGGCCCTTCCAGCATGGGGATTTCCAGGGTTTTTGTTTTAACTTTATAGAGGGGGCAGGTACCTAACATTCAGCACCATTAGGTACCTCCTACCCGGGCACCGCATGCATGTAATTTGCTAGGTACTTAACTTAACCTACTTAGGTAATGAAGCAAGTACCTAAGCCAGGGACTTACTAGGTACGTATAGGTACCTGGCGGGGACCTAGCGTAGTCCACCTCCCCTGGACTATGGGTACCTCCTTTCCTTTTATCATCGCAACCACCAAATCCAGGACGGGGATGCGACGTGCCTACTGCAGGTAATATGGGCGATGGGCTCAAACTCAGACACCGACCTCACTCACCCGCCGCACGCACGCACAAACACACGCTAGTTCGTCGTGCCCAATCAAGTTCCAAAGCTTCCACCGCCCCCGTCCGCCAACATGTTGTCCGGCATCCTCATCTTCAACCAGAAGGGCGAGAACCTCATCTTCCGGGCCTTTCGCAACGACTGCCGGCCTCGTCTCGCCGACGTCTTCCGCATCCAGGTCATCTCGAACCCGCAAGTCCGGTCGCCCATCCTCACTCTCGGCAGCACCACCTTCAGCCATGTCAAGCACGAGAACATCTACCTCGTCGCCGTCACCAAGAGTAACGCCAATGCCGCCCTGGTCTTCGAGTTCCTGTACCGCCTCATCCAGCTGGGGCGGGGGTACTTTGCCAAGTTCGACGAGGAGGCTGTTAAGAACAACTTTGTCCTCGTCTATGAGCTGCTCGATGGTACTGTCTTTCTATCTACGAATCGTATCTGTCATGGCTCACCGCTGACCTTGCTTGCGCCTTTAGAGATCATCGACTTCGGATACCCCCAAAACACCGAGACCGATACCTTGAAGATGTATATCACCACCGAGGGCGTCAAATCCGAGCGTGCTCCCGAAGACTCCGCGAAGATCACCATGCAAGCCACCGGTGCGCTGTCGTGGAGAAAAGCCGACGTGAAGTACCGAAAGAACGAGGCCTTCGTCGATGTTATCGAGGATGTCAACCTACTCATGTCTGCCACCGGTGCCGTGCTTCGCGCTGATGTCAACGGGCAGATCATCATGCGCGCCTATCTCTCCGGTACCCCGGAATGCAAATTTGGACTCAATGATCGTTTGCTGTTGGATCAGGATGGTCTTCAGTCGCTACCCAGCGGTAATCGACTCGGCAGCAAAGCCACCAAGGCTGCCGCCGGGAGCGTCACCCTCGAGGACTGCCAGTTTCATCAATGTGTAAAACTGGGCAAATTCGACTCGGACCGCATCATATCCTTCGTCCCCCCAGATGGCGAGTTCGAGCTCATGCGATACCGAGCCACCGAGAATGTCAACCTGCCGTTTAAGGTGCATGCAATTGTAAACGAAGTTGGTAAGACTAAAGTCGAGTATAGTATCGGGCTTAAGGCCAATTTCGGGAGCAAGCTCTTTGCCACCAATGTTGTTGCCCGTATCCCCACGCCCCTCAACACTGCTCGCATCACCGAGCGCTGTACGCAGGGCAAAGCAAAGTATGAGCCCAGCGAGAACCATATTGTCTGGAAGATTGGCCGCTTTACGGGTCAAAGCGAATTCGTCCTGAGCGCCGAGGCTGAGCTCACGAGCATGACGAACCAGAAAGCCTGGTCACGACCGCCTCTTAGCTTGAGCTTTAGTCTTTTGATGTTCACAAGCTCTGGGCTTTTAGTGCGATATCTTAAGGTCTTTGAGAAGAGTAATTACCCAAGCGTAAAGTGGGTGCGGTATATGACAAGGGCTGGTTCATATGAAATACGGTAAATTACGCGCTGCTCCCACATTGGTCTGACCCTTCAAAAGATGAATGCTAACGATTTCTGCTACAGATTTTAAGACCATGTAGACCGTGCCATCCTACGCTAGAAGGACACGATGAATTGCACCATGGCCAATGCAAGTCATAATCGTAAGATGACACCGCAACACTACTATTGCTGATAGGGAGATTGTATGGCAGAGGGGATCTGATCCTTTGCCATTGGCCATAACACTGCACCATCATCACGCATATATGGTCGTCACTACGACCGCTTACAATCATATACCCTTGCTGCAGTTGCAATTGAGCTCTTCTTATTTGACCTACCGCGCCGGTGCTTAGAACTGTGTACGAGATTTCGCACTGCATAATGCGACGATACGCATCAGAGGCACAGCTTTGCGGGAGGCTATATTGATCACACTTGCGATGGTGGCAAGTCGAGCCACGACTTTATCAAGGCGCCCTTTCAGTCGCCGTAATACGGTTGACTGGCAGCTACTCACAAAGTAATTATCGCCTCGTTTGAATAGCAGACGGAGCCGGGAGGAAAGGGGGTTCAAAAAGCGTCAGCTCTATACCTGAAACAAAACACGTCTCGACAAGTCAAATTCCTAGAAGCTAAATGTGAACGAAGTCTCAGGCTTTATCGTGCGACTCTTTCGATGTACGAGTTTTAAGGGGAGACACCGGTTTATCTAAGGATGGTTCCTCGCTAGAGCTTACAGAATAAGGACAAAAATGGGAGGAAAGCCTATCAATGAGAACAAAATGAACCTACCTTATGCTTTCCACCCCGTCATATTGTGCGGGTCACTCACTTTGCTTAGCGTAGAGTTTTGGTCTGCTTCCTCTTTGTCATCACATCTCGTTACCTGAGTGTTTCTTTTGATGGATGGATATCACCAAAATTCAGGCGTAAGAAGAAAATACTCATGCCGCGGATTTAGCTGCCAGGAGACTTTCATTAACATATTGTAAATCATAAAAATTAGCAGCACAAGCAAAAGCACTAACAATGGCCTCTTAGAGCGGAAAACTGCAATGCGATGAAGAAATGTCGCCTTTCCGTCGCACTTAGATCCAGCAATCGTCAGCGGTGTACTGTCCGTGCTGCGGATAACCGGATAGCCGAATGCCGTTTCACTTCTGTCCGTTTGGTATTTTCATGATGCTGAGGAAGATCGGGCAGCTCGGTGACCCGGAGAAATCCATACCCATACCCGGACCCGGTATCGCCTAGAGAAAGAGAGCCTCCGAACATGGGGCGCAAAACCGGGGCCGGATACCCATAACCTTGAGATGACTCTCGGGGTGTAGCAAGGCCTATTTGATAGAGGAGAGCGGAGTCTGATATTCGTTCCTATCGTGCAAGTAGACTGTATACCCTAGGTTGATGGATGAACTTGAGCTCGGTTTGTTAGTGACTATGATATCATATAACTATAGGGTTCATATTCGAAAGAGTAATCAGAAAGTATCGCGCATCCTAAGTAGATAAATTTGTTCTCATGTATTTCTATCTCCATAATCTTATTTAAGTGAGGTCTGAGTTATCATGAAGACTTGGGTTCTGACCCCCGACATCCCTTTCCCAACCCTCGATCTTGAGCAACGCCTGCAGTACTAGATAGAGAGGGTTAAATGATCCGGATATTTAATGCAGCCTTAAGCCTGCCTACCTATTCGGAAGAAAATGATAAATATGATAGGAGAGCGAGCCCCACCGTATCAATCTCATAAAATTTTACTAGATAACACACTACATACGATCTAAAAGATGGGCTCCAGAACATTTTTCGTCGGTCGGATATAATATTTCCCATCTATTAAGAGAGGCACCAGCCTGGTAGCTTCGGCTGCCAGGCATCGCCAATAGCTACATAATTCCACACTCGTCTCCCATTAGCTTATATCTAGTAGACATACCGTACTTCAGCCTCACGCAATGCCCCCAGACTTCGAAAAGCAGAGTTACTGGCACGACCGCTTCGCCTCAGAGACATCATTCGAATGGCTGGCACCATCAGCAACACTTATATCTTTCATGGAGCCGTACCTTTCTCCCTCAGGAACGCAGCGGATCTTACATCTGGGTTCCGGCACAAGCGACCTGCACGTGCGGTTACGCGAAAAGGGACACCGCGACGTGACAAACGTCGACTACGAGCCGCTGGCGCTCGAGCGCGGAGAGCAGATGGAGGAAGCGGCGTTCGGGGATATCGTGATGAAGTACGCCGTTGCTGACGTCACGAGACTACGTCTTGCGGACTTACCTGGGTCGCATTATCCGTTCGATATCGTCGTGGATAAGGGTACCGTCGACGCTGTTTCTTGCGGTGGAGACGAGGCTTGTCTTGCTATGGCGAGGTGTGTGCGGACGTGTCTTGGTGTTGGTGGGATTTGGATTTCGCTGAGTTATTCTGCTGTGAGGTTTGAGATTGAGGGGCTGCCGTTTGATGTTTGTGTTATTGGAAAGATTCCGACGCCGAAGGCGAGGAGCACGGATCCAGATGTGTATTATTGGTGTTATCTCCTCCGGCCGCGATGATGCCGGAGGATTAACTCACCTACTTCGAGGCGACAGTTGGACGAAACTATTGCTATTGAAATTGGATTGGCTATTGAACTCTCCGGTCGATCAGCAGGTACTACCTTAACCTTAGGCCCTTCGGAGACTTTATTCGCTTACACTGCGATCGCGATCCGTAACTGGCGCAATGTGTCATGGTCTACCTACACTGAATGTTGGTTATATTTCATCACCCGGTTCAAACTCTTAACAGATGCAGAACAGATGAGGCAAAATCATCGTATCTCTGCATACTTAAAATCATATATAAGATGCAGTCCAAGATAATCAATTTTCTGAATGATGCTTCCTTCATGAACATCATCCATTTTGACAATGATGTAATGTGCCGAGCTCCGAGTCGTGCCAGTTCACCCTGGAGAGCCGTGAATAATAAAAAACCGTTGCCGGTACCCGGTCCTTATACCCCTGGATCAGTGGATTTGACAGGAGGTGCATCCCGCCCAGAACCCGCCCACCAGACCAGCCTAGCCCGCCTGGATTGCCCCGCCATGCAAGACAGGGATCCACTTCGCCCGCTATAAATCACTGATCTTAAGGGTGCCGGACCACTAAGCTTTCGCCGTCTTTCGCCCATAGCTTCTAATGACCTCATCGTCTTGTTGTGCTACACTACGCACTTCCCTGTAACTGTGCTGTGCTATCCAAAGCATCCAGTATTTTCTATCCAGTCCCATGTGTGTGTTGCGTGTCCCTCATCTATTCCTTACTTGGCGAGTCCTGCTGGCGATGCCAACAGAACGACCTATATTAAGGTTTGGCATCCCACCTCCCTCGCGCAATGCCATCGGGCACAATTATCCCGTATACCTTAACTCGAGAACGGCATATGGGTGACTGAACACTCAAATCTCTGCCTTTTGTTGTTAATAAGCCCCAATATTCCGGATTTTCGTCTCCTCATGATCACTATCACGAACAGTGCTGCGTGGGATTCGTACTCTGCATCGTCATCGAGGGGTCAATATGGCAGAGCAAGACTCCTTCGAACAGGGCGACACCGTTCCCCAGAGAGTCTACGGAGGGCCTCACAGCGGTAAACACCCAATCCCCACAGTGCAGGGATATCGACAGCATCGGAAAGAGTTGGGAGACCAAGTACAAGAAGAAGAACAAGCACAGCGAGGCCCAGAGGACGACTCTAAACCCAAGCGAGCCTTCCGTTCTGCCAAGGTCATTTTCAAAGACGA
This sequence comes from Xylaria sp. FL1042, assembly GCA_022495085.1. NCBI lineage: Eukaryota > Fungi > Ascomycota > Sordariomycetes > Xylariales > Xylariaceae > Xylaria > Xylaria sp. FL1042. The sequence continues at coordinate 24,925 of MU380222.1, forward strand.
AGACGCCAACTATCCCAAGAGTCGCCACGACCCGTATCCTTCAGCTAACCTGAATGATGCAAAAAATGAACCCCAATCTAAGTCTGAGGGAGACGCTTCCGAGGCTAAAGAGACAAGTCCCCCGTCTGAGCAAGCTTTGCAGCAGAACGACGACGGAAATGTAGCCAAAGATGGAGGAAAACAGAAGGATAATGCTGGCGAAAAGTCAGCAACCGAGACCGTTGCAGGAACCTCTGATGCTAAAGAGAAACGTAAGGCAATGAAGAAGAAAAAGAGACATGGCGAGGGCAGACAGGTTACTGACCCGGTAACACACCTCCCCATTATCATACACGACCAGACCGGCAAGGATCTTGATTCCGTCCCCGAGAATGAACCTGAACCCGGGACACATCACACTACGGCGACGGGTCCTTCGGGTGCTTCCAAGTCGGAGGAAAAGCTGCAGACCGAGCAAACGACAGTTCAGCGAGTGCATAACGGTATGAGACGTGTTTTTCCACCACCGGACTTCGAGACCACGAGGCGAGAGCTGGCTACGGCTTACCAGCAGGCCGTCTGTACTGGGCTGTCTATACTGGGTCTACTTGTGACTTTATTCTTCATTTTGCCTGCACCCTTCTCTCATCATGGAGAGTCTAGACTTTCTGATGAAAGCAGCTCTTGGCATCCTCCCTGGCCTAGGTTATTGAGTTTAATCCTGTTTCTGGGACTCGGGGCCACTACCGTCCTAGGGATGGGCCAATGGATTAACAAAAAGACCGGTGAGATATTTGACGACGAAACCTGGGACTCCGCACGCAGGGAAGAGCAAGCCATTCTTGAGAATGACGAGGAGTTGCCCGAGTCTGTGCACTGGCTTAACAGCCTTGTCAGTTCTATCTGGCCTTTAGTCAACCCAGACCTCTTTGCATCTCTCGTGGATCAGATTGAGGATGTGATGCAGGCATCCTTACCTAGGGCTGTCAAAATGGTGAGCGTGGATGATATGGGCCAGGGAAGTGAAAGTATTCGGATCCTTGGCGTGCGATGGCTCCCAACTGGTGCAGCCAGCCAAAGTGTCGGCCCGGATGGGCAACTACACAAGGGCAATGACCCATCTCAGAGTGACCGGACCGAACCTGATAAGTCACAAGATCTAAAAAGTGAAGAAAGTGCCAATGATGATTCCGAAACGGGCAACAATGAGACTCCGAAGCAACAAGAACAAGATGAAGTTGATTTACGTGAAGGCATGGAGGCAGAAGAAGGAGATTTTATTAATCTAGAACTTGCACTCGCTTATCGCAGCCGCACTTCTAGCAAATCTCTCAAGACCAAAGCCAAGAATGCTCACATGCTTCTGAAATTTTATCTCCCAGGTGGCGTATCCATTCCAGTATGGGTTGAGCTTCGAGGTATTGTCATGACGCTTCGACTCCGCCTTCAACTCACCCCTGACCCTCCATTCATCGAATTGTGCACATTAACGTTCCTTGGACAGCCAAAAGCAAGCATCTCATGCATGCCATTATCTAAGCATAGTTTCAGTCTAACCGATGTTCCGCTCATCTCGTCATTCGTTAATTCCGCTATTGACGCTGCTCTTGCCGAGTATGTTGCCCCGAAGAGTCTGACTTTGAACTTGAAGGATATGCTGGTTGGCGAAGACTTCAAGAAAGACACCACGAGCATCGGTGTCGTTTGGATCTTCATCAAGCGTGCGACTGGCTTCAAACAAGGAGATGCCGGGATCGGTCCTACCCAAGGTAGCAGTGATGCCTACGTCACTGTTTCTTGGGGAAAATTTGGCAAATCGGTGGCCTCAACTCGTATTGCCACGGGCGAAAACGAACCTAGTTGGCATGAGTATGCCAGTATTCTTGTTACACCGGAAGAAGTGAATGCTGATGAAAGACTTCGCTTGCAAATATGGGATTCGGACAAATGGACGGCCGATGATGACTTGGGACGAGTTGAAGTGAGCTTGAAGGACCTCATGCGTAACTCGAAAACATTAAACAGGATTCAAGACCGAGAAGATCGCTTCACAGGTGAAGATGTCGAAGAGGAAATGCCTGGTTCTCTGGTTTGGTCCGTCGGGTACTTCTCTAAAACGAGGATCACCAAAGAACAACTTGAGGCGCAAACCTTCAATGAAGATATTCGAACAAAGGATGATCTCAAGAAGCACGTCTCGGAGTCTGCTGAGAATAAGCTCAGAGAAGCAGGCAAGACTTCAGATGATGAGGAAGTGAAGCAACAAAAGACACAAGACTATCACGAGCTTGAAAATTCCAGTAAGTCAGAGTTGCAGCCCTTATCCCCTATCCCCTATTCTGTCCCTTTCAAGGTAAAAGATGTCCCACGCACACACAGTATGGTCCTCTTTGATCTCTAACTTTAGGGCGTTTACGTAAATCAATACAAATTCAATATGACTAACTCGAGACACTAGTGATCGTGTCGGCGCCTCCAAGCAGCGAATTCGTGTCTGGCATCCTCAGCATACAAATCCATAATCTCACAGGCCTTGAGATTAGAAAGCTTCAAAAGGAAGATAAAGACGATATTGGCGATCGTGAAGATGAAGCCGAACATGCTGATGACATGCCCAACAGCTACTGTACTATTATTCTGAATCATAAGAAGATTTTTAAAACCCGGACGAAGCCAAAAAACTCCAAGCCATTCTTCAACGCCGGAACGGAAAGGTTTATCCGGGATTGGCCAAGCACCGAGATCATTGTTAGTGTGCGTGATGCGCGAGAACGAGAAGATGACCCCCTAATTGGGTTGGTATATCTTCCACTTGCAAAGATTTTCAAAGAAAAGAGTCAGGTGATGGATAGCTACTCGCTTACAGGAGGTATTGGATATGGTAAAGCACGAATAAGTATGGTTTGGCGAAGCGTGAAACTTCAGCTACCTCCTCGCATAAGTGGATGGGATTACGGCACTCTGCAAATCCGAGGGCCTGTGAAACCGAAAGGTGGTCTTGATAACGGTCTTACTAGTCATCGGATCAAAATCAGAACAAATACAGGGCGCGCCAAATTATACCCTAGCGACGGAGTATGGAAAGGGAAAGGAAGGAAAGCGTCTGAGGAGACCTTTTTGGCTGTACGAAAGCGGTATTCGTCAGCCATGATTATTGAATTTCGCCTATCTACGATAGGCCCAGATAAAACTTCGGCCTTCGCTGTTCTTTGGTTGCATGAGATTACAGACGAAAAGGACGAGACTAAGTGCCTCAAAGTCTGGAAAGGTAATAAAGAGAGCTTCCACAAAGCCCAGACATGTTGTGAATTTAACGGATCAGGAGGGAAAGATGAGTTACTCGGAGAGATTGAGATACCCGTCCGGTTCTGGCGCGGGCTTTCGGGATATCACAAAAAATTTGCCGCACAGTCAAAGAATAAGGATATGAGGGACGTCATGGAGTGCCTGGACACGATTACAGATGAGGGACTAGCGGACGACAGTGACGACGAAGAAAGCATAACCGACGAGACTGACGAAGAAAACGATGATGATAATATCCGCCGGAAGAAACTACGAATGCACACGAACGACGGCTCGACTCCCCCAAGCTCGGAGGACGAGGACAGTGACGACGATGACGGGTCGAACTCATCGACCTCCTCATCTTCTAATCTTTCGCTGTCAGACTTCAAGAAAGTGAAGAACATATTTCGCAATCCTGTCGACGGGGTAACGGAAGCGGCTACGACGGTGCTGGCACCAGGCCACAACGATTCTGAAGACGGTTCTCGCGGTCTCAGGGGTGAAATGCGCGACTATAAGGACCACCATAAGCAGCTGCATCGCAAACATCGCGGTATCATGCAATGGCGGGCTGCTCGCGAGGTTAATCACCTCGGCGGGAAGGTAACCCGGCTCAAGGGGAATATCAGTGGAATATTCCATCATGATGAAAAGGGAGCTGGTGTTGAGACTGAGATTTGAGTGTGAATAAAAAGAGGGCGTTTTCATGCAGATTGACCATTGTTTAGAGATGGCAGTCAGTTTGAGGGTTTGCTCGCTGTTGTATTAATATGGTAGTATAATACTTCTATAATTACGATGAACAGTAGGGTTTTATGTAGTAATACTAATCCTGTATTTTCAGTTTCAGCCCTAAAAGTTACCCTAACATGCTTTGAACAGCAGTTAACTTGACTAGCAGAGAGATTCGTTAATGACGAGTGAGTCACTCTTCTTATTTTGGTGAGGTACGAGGCAAGTATGCACACAAACATAGTTATTGTCCAATACAATACAAATAATAACAACAATACTAACTATTATGCCTCTATCGCTAGAGACTGATTTTGCGACGGTCTCTTAAGGAACGGTAAATGTGCGATTCTCTACTGGATGTTCGACATACGTAGGAAAATGTACTGTAGGTATTACGATCACTACTACTCACTGGACGGAGTACGTCTGCTTGTATAAGGGACCATAAGGGATCTAAAGACAAGGATCTGCCTAAACTGACATACATAAGTATATTAACCTAGTACATACCAGATATTGTAAGTATGGTAGCGAACAAGCGAACGGACGGGTAAAAGAGAGCTGCGGTCAGACGGAGCCGGTTGTGAATGCAGGTGAAGAAAGGATAGGTCTCCTCCGCCCCCGTCTGATTTGCCCGACTCCTTCCCGCATGTTGGTTGGGTGGGAGCTGTAGGTGTCTGTTTGGGTTACTCTGGGTTGCACTCCAGGGGAGAGAAGGGGAGTGTTGGGTTGGATGCATTACGTAGTAGATGCAATATGCATGACGTGATGCGAGGGCGCTGCTGTTGGGGTGGGAGGACGGTGAGATGTTCTAGAAGACTTGGGTTTTTTCTCTCTTTTATGTTTTCCCCTGCTTATATACTTACGTAGTAGTAGACTATGCGTGAGAGAGAGAGAGGAGCTGAAATAGAGAGAGTGTGCGAGGGCGCATGCATCTGTGTATGCACGCGAGTACTGAGTAGGTATGCTCTTTGCATTCATTGTATGTATGAGCGGACAGGCTGCCTTGGCTTTGGCTTTTGGCTCTCACCGACTCTCCTTCCCGAGACAGAGGGATTTCATGTTGTAACTTAGAATTGGAGTCACTGCAACATTTGCTGGCCTGGTAACGGCTGCACATCCCGCCTTTTCTCCTTGAGCGTATGAATGGTCAAGATGAGTTGCAAAAGAGATGTATCTCTACCTGCAAATGTTTGAAGCGCCTCGAGTTAAAAGATGGTTAGTTTGTCCACTTATTGCCAAGTCAAGCAGGCATTATCTTGGCTGACTTTCCAGTTCTTTTTTTTCCCATTCCACAGAGATACTGTCGGAAAACTAGAGAGAGATGGTATGCGTCGTAGGTAGGTATGCACGTACTACATAGGACACGGGCAGGACTAGATAGGATCCGTATCTTGGGTATCCCACCTCGTCACCATCACACACTTGATAGCGGTAACCCCCAAATGCTCCACCAGTTCCAACATGGCGGTATTACTACACTACTTAAGGTCAGTACAGCTCGGTACAGTAGTGTGCCCAGTCGATGGATGAACAGGCGAGACAGGCACTAGTGCTACACTAGATAAAGAAGCACTGGAGATAGGATTCGAAGCTTCGGACCTATACTAAGTTAGGTATAAAGGGTCGTGGACTACAAAGTAAGTAGCAACTCCACCACACCTCGTTGTCGCTACTGAGAATACTAGTCTAGTGCTGGTCAGTTGCTGAAATAGGCGTCCTGCGCCGATATGGTCGGGTTGATTACGGATAGATAGCATTAACATTAGCATTGGCATTAGGTATGCCAAACTCGATGTCTGACTGATGCTTATTACACACGCGCGGCGATTTGGGGGTTTCGGGAGAGCTGTTATGCTACTACCTACCTGTTTCATAGTCAACTTATATGCTCACTTATATATCGTAGTGGTATTTCTTGGTAACAGCGACGAACTGCATAGACGAAAGCGGAGCTAGTTGTCTGTCTTTATGTCAGGTACCTCGCTAGCCGCAGGTCAGATCGCCAGCGGCTCTACCAAGGAATAGCGATGTATTCTACGTATTTCTGTCCTCAAGGCAATATCATAGCGGAAGCTTAGCATACTTAGTATGCTTAGCTGGGGAGTATCATATGGTTGAATATGCTTAGGTTGCACCGCCAAGCTTGTGAAGTTTAGTATTGTTGGTACCTGCCTGCGTGATACTAACACAGATCATCTCGCTCCCCGATGATACCGGTTTCGGCCAGGCCATGATCGCTTTCCGCACTTTTCCTCGCTTTTAGGCCAGCGTGTTACAGCGGGGTGAGCCAGAATGGCATATACGTACTAAAACCTGCGACATACATTAGCTAGCAGCGAATAGACAAGCGGAAACGAGGTCACAAGATATCCAGGTGGTCGCTTTGTCTCGCTACGGTAGATCTGTGATTCGTCGCAGACGTTTGCGTTTCGAGGTGTTAGGACTTCCGGCTGTGGCGTGTCCGTGAACCGCTTTGTAGTTTTCATACCTACACACACTCAGTAGTAACAGAGAGGTAGCTAACTGTACACTGAGGATGTCGTACCGACTCAGTAAATGCCCCGTGCCAGAGGTAGGTAATGTTCTAAGGGTATGCTGGTAGGTGCTGCGGTCAGGGATGCTTCTCTAGCAGGTTTACTCTAAAGGTAAGCTTACCTTTTATTGGACAAGGCGCATTTCCTTATCTCTGGGCGGAAGCAGGGTATGTCCTTGGCAAACTATCGTCTAGCACCTCGACTGGGATATGCGGCCGCAAAGCTGAAAAAGCGCAATGGCCGTCTACTCGTTTCGGAAAATGTTCCTCATTCAACTTACCAACAGTCTGTATATCGGACCTGCCATGTACTATGAATTCATCAGCCCCTCGTAGTGTGTATGGATCGGTGCTGGAGGTTTCGTCTGAGCTACTCGAGAGGAATGTGGTATACAGTTGGTATTGCAGAGTGGCAGTGCGTCGGCGGAAGATATTCCCGGGCGCATCATGGTGAACAATGAGACAGGCCTTGGTGTAACTTTCTACACCGAATCTCGGACGAATCGCCGCAGGAGGTTGTTCATGATTCGGCCTCGATGAGCTTTATGCTGGATTCTTTTTTTCTCCTGCTTTTGTTGCGACGCTGCGTGAGATGCTCAAACATCGGATGGATAGCTGAAGGACGTTAATGTCACCCGACGCTGCATCGGTCGATACTCAGAGAAACTTGGCATTCCAATCAATCTTGCGGTCGCATTGCCAACGCTTTTGCATAGTTTAGTTGCTACGAGCAGCGCATCGCAAGATGGAATAATCAAACTAGGTAGCCGAAGCGGTCTATTAGTACTCTTCTAGACAAAACAGCCGTACCGTTAGCTCGCAGCCGAAACCCCGAACGTGGGGTGGCGCAAATGAAACTGGTAAGTATAAAGATTAAATATTTAAATCGTGCAGCTCAGAAATGTTGTCTCAGATTTCTCAAATTCTCATTCGAAAGAGAAGAGACCTCAATCTTAATCCAGGAATGAGACTACTACGCCATGGCGCAACAGTGTCGCTATGGTGCAACGTGGTTAGGCGTTGTGTTTTACCGCCACGAAATTTCCATGGAAAACAGCCTCGAGTAATCATAGGTTTCGTGGTGGTTCTTTAAGAATTTAGACGGCATCGTGATGATTGGGAGCTCTATCTAGTATAGGTAGACGAGGGATATATGTAGGTCATCGTACGGTAGATTTCCTGCGAATAGCCCGGTAACATTATTGCAGTATTAAGATGCAACGCCGTACGCTATGATCGCCGAAAGTGGTTTCTTTTGGTAGGTGATCTACTATTGTCCCGCTGTTTACTGTTACTCGAACACCCGAGAGGGTTTTTTTTTATACGTGCTGGTAGTATATTCATCTAACCTAGTGTTACCACCGGCAACCAAACCTCTACCAAAGACTTGGACTAATTGTTGATAGTCATGATGATCTATATTGGGAAGACAGAGGCTGCTTATCTATCCAGTCTCATCGCCCGTAGACACCATGATCGAAAACGGCCCTAAGCCATCTCGTGGCAGCCCACTTAAGATAATCCCTGCTGAGGACATCGAGAACGCCAAGTGGAACTAATGTAATGGCCGTGAGACTACTCGTCCAGGGCTTCGTTTCCAATGATTTGTTTAAGATGGGCTTATCAGCACAAGCTTCAGCTAGGTCATTCAACCGTCTGTTTTGACTACGGGAACCATCTTCTCTATGCGTACATAGATAGATATTAACTAGTCCAAGTAAGGGTCTACCTACTCATACTACTATATCTTCACATCATCTTTAGGTAATACTGCGTAGTATCACTTATAGGTTATCTGCCCTTTATCATCGGTCGTGTAGCGTACCATTTTAGTCCCAAGTCCAGCTGAGTTGTCTGCTATCCCCCTTCCCGTCTACCACACCACAAGGATGCCGGGGCCAAGGTGGTATCGGGCGTGGTATTGTGCCTGAAGGATTTATTGAATGCATGGCTTGCATCCCTTTTACTGTGGTGGTAGTGTATAGTACATCTTAGTATGCGCTAGGTATACCATTATTTTGTACATTTGCTCCATACCAATACAATCCATCCTTCACTTCTCTCAGGCATGACATGCGGAGCCCGTCTTATCCATTAGGATACCTGGTAGTGTAAATATTATGGCTGCACTTGGGCTCGGCGCCCTGTCTTGTATACATATTTAGACATCCCTTGCCCCCGCTAGGCTTTCCTAACCCATCCCTTTCATTCCCTTTCCTTTCTTCAAGTTGGTTACATTCTTCTTCGTTTTCGTTTATTCCCTTGATTATACATTAAGACCACCCCACGCCGCCACACCCACGCCTGGGACGTGTTGCGTTGTTGTCTTGGAAAAGTGTCTCCTCCTCTGACGGGCTCATTGATAATCGAGGACAAGAGCAACTATCGTCAGTCAAAATGTCTGGTAGCGTGGACGTCGTCCCATACGATGGCATCACAGGTGTGGCCGACCCTGGATATTCCAGCGGCGAGACCAACCTGAACGTCTTTTACGAGGTACGACTGCGATAGTTCTGCCGAAAGCAAAAAAAAAAAAAATTTTGCGAAATCGCGCTGACATGCCAATGACTAGAGTGGTGACTTCGCCTGGATCCTCACGGCGTCGGCGCTCGTGCTTCTTATGATTCCGGGCGTCGGCTTCTTCTACTCCGGACTTGCTCGACGCAAGTCCGCCCTCTCGCTCATCATGCTTGCGATGCTGTCGGTAGCTGTAGTAGACTTTCAATGGTTCTTCTGGGGCTACAGTTTGGCCTTCTCTCACACTGGCAGCGCCTACATCGGCGATCTATCCAACTTCGGTCTCATGAAGACGCTTGCCCAACCCTCGGTCGGAAGCACCAAGATCCCCGATCTCCTCTTCTGCCTTTACCAGGGCATGTTCGCCGCCATTACGTGAGTTATCTCCTTACTTTGCTTGCTATTGCTGCCAAATAGGTCTTGTAGTAAGGGCAATAATACTGACCTCCACCTTTAGTCCCGCCCTCGCCATTGGTGCAGCTGTTGATCGTGCGCGCATTCTGCCTTGCATCGTTTTCATCTTCATCTGGTCTACCATCGTATACGACCCCATCGCCTACTGGACCTGGAATGCGAACGGTTGGTCATTCATCCTCGGCGGTCTCGATTTCGCCGGCGGCACACCCGTCCACATTTCCTCTGGCGCCGCTGCTCTCGCTTTCTCTATCATGCTGGGCAAGCGGAGCGGATACGCCAAGTCTTCAGGCCTCCCTTACCGACCTCACAATGTCACCCACATTGTTCTCGGTACCGTTTTCCTCTGGGTCGGATGGTTCGGCTTCAACGGTGGCTCTGCTCTCGCCGCCAACCTCCGCGCCGTCATGGCCTGCATCGTCACCCACCTCGCCGCCTCCGTCGGTGGCATCACCTGGGTCCTACTTGATTACCGCCTCGAGAGGAAGTGGTCTGTCGTCGGTTTCTGCTCTGGTGCTATCTCCGGTCTAGTCGCCATCACCCCCGCCTCCGGTTTCGTCACTCCTTGGGCCGCTGTCATTTTCGGTGTCGTTGGTGGAATTGGTTGCAACATTGCTACGAAACTCAAGTTCCTCATGGGCGCCGACGATGCTCTTGATATCTTCGCTGTTCACGCTATCGGCGGTGTCATTGGAAACTTGCTCACCGGTCTTTTCGCCGCGTTAGTATTCCCAATTTCTGTTGATATTGTAACATCTCACTAACCTGCACTGTACGAATAGTGACTACATAGCTGCTCTCGACGGCTCTACCGTGATCCCCGGCGGCTGGATCAACCACAACTACGTCCAGCTCGGCTACCAGATCGCCGACTCCGTCGCTGGCTTCTCGTACTCATTCGTCCTGACTTGTGTCATCCTCTTCCTGATGAACCTGATTCCCGGTCTGAGCCTACGCGTCAAGCCCGAGGAGGAGGACATCGGCATCGACGACATCCAGCTCGGCGAGTTTGCATACGACTACGTCGAGCTCCAGCGACACACGAGCGATATTGTCGTTCCTTCGCATAGCGACCACGAACGTGCCGCCTCGTCGAAGGGCAGTGTCCCTGAGAAGTCTCCCGACGCCATGGTCTAAGCGACATCTTCGTGCGTGAGAGAGAGAACAAAAGAAATTACTACTTACTACTGCATATTTAGAATCCGGGGATGAGAGTTGAGATGTTACTCGATGCTTCACCGATGAATGTGAATTCGAGGATATACAAAATTTCTTTCCGGGAAATGTCCCCCGTTGTCAATAAAGCTTCTAGCGTAATACCTGTACTCAAATATACCCAATCATTCAGCAGAGCTATGTCCAGACGCAAGTATCGCTAGTAAAAGTGAATCGTGATTGTTGCTCATTTTGTGAGCCATGAAGATCTAAGTGAGATGAGTTTAGCACCTATCAAAGGCTATACACTTGAGTGGTCTACTCACCTCTCAATCGATACCAATTGCAACAGCACTTCGTAGTAAGAGCCGCATGGGAGCCTTACCCCAATTCGCATATAGTACGTAGGTATGCTAGGCACGCACATCAACGGGGCGACACCAAGAACTCCAAACTCCAAGGCAACCCAAGTATAAAAGTTAAACCAGCGAATTTAAACAACGACGACAACAACCAATGGCCTTTATAAAAAAGACATGTAGTTAAAGAGCTGACTAAGTGAACCGTGAGGCTCATTTCAACTAGGTAAAAATATACTAAAAGTAACATCAGTCTAAACCGCCAATTTACGTAATGATTTGTCTTCGCTTCCTTTCTACCTGCCTCCCTCCCACCCCAAACCCAGATCGATCTTCACATGCCGCTGTGGATACAGTACACTGCCGGCATCCTACCTAATCTAGTGTAAGTAATTATAAATAAATAAGGCAGCGGTAGCAAGGGTTGGGCACGTTTCGAATTTCGTGTTTAAGGGCTGCTATTACGTAAATGCAACTAACTACAATATGAGAGGAATTTCTTTGCTCGCTATTGCCACAACGCTAGAACTATGCTAAATAGGTAGCATAGGCGCTAGATTAGTTGTAGAGGTGAGTCTACAATGCGTAAATCGTAGCTTCAAAATAATGCTTTGTCTTTGTTACTTCAACTTCAACATCATGAGTAGAGAAGGGGCAAGAAAGCTCACCTCTTGGGAGCGACTATTCCTGCCATTTAATCATGATCCACCAAATTTTCTCAATTTCGACCTTAGTTCTCATCAGGCTTATATTATGAATCTAGTAACCATTACAAATACTCTCGTTACAACTATAGGCGTTAGATGAGTGTCATAGTAGCTGATATAGTTTCATCTTAGCACGCGATGCAATCCCATATTACTGTTTATAAGAATCTCGGCCTACCTACTTAGAACGAGGTTCATTATTTGAGAGCGACGCAGATATGTAAGACCGACCTACAGTACATTTTACCATATAGTTGTATAGGTTATGTCGCATAGAATCACACATTAAAAATATTCAAAGGACGACTTCTAGTGATAATGGCACGAATGGTGGGTATTACGATTTATGTTGTATTGTACAAATACTTATGTTTTTGTATGCTCGCCTCGCGCCTCATTATAATAATGGTGGTGACTAAGTAGATAAGAAGTGGTATATACATCCGCGTGAACGGTATAACTCGTTCCAACGACCCAAGGCTTAGACATATATCAGGACAGACAAGCAGATATCCGCTCACCAAAAACGTTGGAAGGTTCTAGCTTGAGCTATGGCCCGTCTCTATGCATGAACAATTCGACCATCCCCCGCATCTTCTCTTCGACAGCTTTCTTCTCCTTAGCATTAGTCGGTGCGGCCATCCGACAGATGGCGATGCTGAATATTTCAGCAGCCCTTCTTTCCCAAGCAAGGCGTCGTTGAATAGAACCTTCATCAACTGTCGACCCAGCGCTCCGTCGGAAACTAAGGCTTCGTCTACCTAAAGAGCCAGCTTTGCGTGTACCCAAAGCCTCGCGCTCGTCTTTGTTTAGAGGTAAGAGCTCACTGGCTACCCGTGACACCATGGCCGTGAGAAAGACAAAGGATATGTTATAGTAGGGAGCTGTTGATAGAATGTCAAGAACGCCAGTCTTGATATCTTCAACTTCTGTCGGCGTCTTTACGCTTCCCATTTGTGGTAGAGTCTGTTCCATCCTAGCCCACAGTGGTGCTGAGATGATGCCATCAGGCATGCTCTCGAGGAACAGAAGCAACGACTCGCTCACTATTTCTAGACGTTTCAATGTTGGCACATCCGCTTTCAGTGCTTCAAGAATAGGTCGATCGTTCTCTAGCGCCTCTATAATGTCTCCTCGTAATATAGTGTAATCGTCGTCCTTGTTTGTCTGCCACGTGTGCCTGTCAAACGGCCAACCCGCCTTCTCGCGCGGGATCATGACGTCTTCCAACATGTTCTCGTCTGCAATAAGCCGCTCTGTAAGGGACTCGATAGCCTCAATAAGTTTGAATAATTCGGCTGGCGATGATGCCTGTACATCAAGACTGTATGGTATTGACCCAGTCTTTGGACGTTGTTTTAGAAGTGTGCTGATTCCACCTTTGGGAATGCGAATTAACTCTTCGAGAGATCGACCAAAGCAGGAAGGTCGCCAGGAAGCTCGTATGGGAATAAAGTGGTCTCGTCCATCTACAACGCGTAACACCAAGACGTCTTCTAACTGCATGGGTTTCTCGTTCAACGCCTGTAATTGCTTGAGGTCGGACACTTCCACTTCGATAACTGCGTTGACTGTCTCGCCAGGGTCTAAGGAGATTTCGTGTTGGGGTGTGTCTTCTGTTCTCTGGGTATCTTCATCCATTGGGGGCACGAACTTGACTTCAAACCAGCTAGGCTTTTGTGTGTCATCGTCCCCATTGTCCGGTTTTTCTAAGAACATAAGTTTTGCCTGGACCCGACCGGTGTTGGCGATGGTTAATGACCGTGACTTCTTTCGCATAAAGGCAGCGTCTCCGAAATTGACACCTCCACTGCCGTCCAAGGCAGCGCTCTCGTCTGCAATAGAGGAATCGCCCCCGTCAACAACGATGGTGATACCTGGTCGTCCTTCGTTTTCAACACGATCCAGGTCCCTTGCTACTTCGGCATGGACCTTGGCTTTGAGCTCCGGTACCACAGCATCATATGTCAATGTGAAAATCCCTACGAGTGGTTTGTGGTCCGAAGACATGATTCGTTGATGGCTAGTATATAAGTCCAGGCTGATCTCATCTACAAAGCCATCTTTCGTGACCACTTGTTGTGAATTATCTTCTTGTTGTTCATCATCGTATTCGTCATAATCATAGGCTGTGTCTCCTCCATCCCCTGTAGCCTGGTTGTCTCCGCTCTCGTCAGTGGTGGAATCGGAATCGAACAGGACGCTCTCGTCATTGGCAGCCTGTTCAATACCACATTTCCTCATCTCATCGTCCTTCTTTTTAGCATCGATCTGGTCTTGAACCTCTTTCGCGTACTTTTCTCTGCCTCTGCGGGTTCGATAGAGTATTCGATCACACCAACTGGGGGCCCTTTTTTTCTCTGAAGAGTCAAAGAGCCCAACCGTACCAACATCATACTTATATGTGGGTAGAAACGTGATGGGTCCTTCGCGCCATCCTTCGTGAAAGGCCTTTTTGTTTTTCATTACTTGCCGTAATTGGTCGTGTGGCAGGAGGGAATCAAGGGTTGCTTGTAGAGATGCCGGGTCGTCGTGCGGGTCTGGCACAAAGTCGTCGGGGTCAGGTAGCTCCTCGCTGCTTTCATCGCTGTCGTTTTTATCAAATGACGGTTCTCGCGAAACCATACTCGGTGTTGAAGTGCCATCCGAGATTTGGTCATCATTCTCGTGGAGCACAAACACACTCCCTTCCCCAAGCGACTGACTGGCGTTGGTAATATCGTATTCACCACGGGCATGTAGTGTGAGAAGATGCCGGATATCAGTTCCAGGAATACCATCGAGACGATAGTTTAAATCGCCAAAAAAGAAGGTAAAGTCCTCATCACCAATCTTATCACCCTCTTCCTCCATGACTCCCGAGTAGCTGATGGGGGCGAAAGTAGTTTGCGTCACAATCTTGTTGTAATCCCAACATCGTCGGTCGAGACTAGCCTGGTCATGACCAGATGCAAGATGGCAGTTAGAGAAGACCAAACGAGTAGTCTCACCCAGGAGGAGACGAGTAGTGACGGCGCCTTTGTTGCCCATATAGCCAAAGAGGCCTGTGCCTGTAGAAATAGTCGACTCGTTCGATATAGTAGCTGCCACTTCTGGCGAAGCGTATATGAGCAAGAGAAGTCCGATAAGCTGCTGGCTTGCGACAAGTGTATAGCCTTTGGGCAGGGCGGCTTCGAGCGCATCCTGCCATTTCGGAACAGCACTCGTGTCCGAATACAAAGACTGATGGACTGAATTCAGATTGACGATCTCCTGGAGCCCGAGGACATAGAGCCCGATATTATCACCCCCTACTACTCGGACAGTAGGCTCTTTTGTTGTGTCGCTGTCCGGCCCCTCTCGTTTGTCGGACTGCGACCCTGGTCGACTCGATTCTGACGATGGTTGATGAGCGACCCCTATACCGCCCGTACTACCACTTGTCTCAATGCTATTTTCTGACAGGTTCAGCTTTTCCAAGCCAGTGAGACTGGGCTCGAGGCCGTCTCCGTCGACAAACCAACTGGCGAGGTCCTTGTCAGTACCAGGACAGGCGGCGACATTCCAGGTGCCGATCTTGATGCGTATCCTGTGCGGCTTTGTATATTCAGACCTTCGGGCATTGACGGCGCGCGAAAGAGAGTAATGTGTAGTCGAGGTCGGATCGGCAGGATCGTCAGTATCAACCGAGGGATGCACTGAGGGATCGTGATCAGGCTCAGCGGCGGACATGGCGTACACGATGGAGACGGGCTACTTCAACAGTAGCGAATGTCTCGGAGTCGGCAGGGTATACGAGGGACTCTCTCTAGGAGGGCCTGGACCGGATCAGGTGGTTTCTGTTGCTGTCGTTGCATGCGCTTCAGTCAACATGTTGGTGACTGCAAAGCTACCGGTGACGATGACGACAATAACGATGGCGGGGCAGTTATGCGCGTTCCACTGCTCAAACTCGAAATCAACAATGTAACTGTGGCGAGAATAGAGGCGTTCGATATATTTAAAAGAAAGGGCGGTCGCCTAATGAAGATTATATACAATACAACAAGCTCACTAAAGTATTGCAGTGGTAAACAAAAATGAGGTCGCAAACAAGTGTTCGAGATTAGGATCTGAATAGGTGGTGTAGGAGGTAGTGTAGGTAGTGGATGAAATGCGGGTTCGACTTATCCCCACTACCTTAGGTACTTACGTAAGGTAGTACTTACCTGGCACAGTTGACCCCCAGAGCTGCCTGTAGGTACCACCTACACGTACTATAGGCGGGGTCCATCGTTACTGCTGTAGGCGTCGCATCGCAACTATTCCCCACAATGCAGATCCTCGGAACACCCATCGCCATTTCTGTTTCTGTAGCTCGTTCTCCTCATTATCCACCAGTACCTACTTAAGTAGTCCTCAGTTTCCCCTTGCAGCACCGACCAGCCAACGAGCTTGCCTATTTACTTTATTTTGGCTTCACTGCGACACAGATCGACCTCTCTTCCTCTCACCTCCACCCTCGAACATCGACGCTCTCCGATTCGCACGCCTGGACGTCAACAGGGACAAGACCAAGACAGCGACGAAACGACGGACATGCGACAGATGACAGATGCAAACGACAGAACAAAGGATAGAACAAAGGAGAAGAAAAATTCGTGATGTCACGGCCGACTCCTCGCAGAAACCAAGACCACCCGCAGCAGCAACAGCATCATCTCAACCACCACCCCGAACAAAACAATAACCATCTCGGTCCTCCACATGGCCACGGCCATAGCCATAGGAGGACCAGGTCACGCCAGCTCCAAGACGAGGCTCGACGACAGCAACAGCAACAGCAACAGCATCCGCGTCAACACCAACACCAACACCAACATCAACATCAACATCAACATCAACATCAACATCAACAACAGAACCCCTTCCCCACCTCCGATTACGAATCCGACCCGGCTCAGTATATGGCTCCCAATTCCTCCGCGCAGCCTGCCGCTGCCACTGTTCTGGCTGGCCGCACGAACCCGGAGTTAAACCTCGGCGTTTTGAGGCGCTACCTGCCTAGCATCATCTCTGTCCTCTCCATTGCTGCTAATGCTGTCGTCTACACTTTCGAGTCCGGCTCGCAGTGGAAGCGTACCAACATGGAGGGCACCATGTTCATCTGCTCGCAGCGCAAGGTTCCTGGCGACACGGGCGAGTCCGGTTGTCTCTTTATTCTCAACCGCAAAGGTCTGCAGAACTTTGTCCTCGATCTCGACAATGTCGGCAACTTCGAGCTTGCCGGGGGCCTGCTTATCTTCAAGCTCGACTATGCAACGAACGAAGTACACCTCGAAAATGGGGAAGCCGTCACTCCCTTGGTAATAGGTCTATGGACTTATGCCGAAGACGAGAGCGATCGTGAAACAAACGCCGCTCTCATTACCGATATGTGGTCCCAAGCACTTAGCACTCGCGGTGCTCGAGCAGAGGCCGTTGCTTCTGATCCTGCAACCTTCGCTGCGCTGGCAGAGGCAGGCCCAGCCGCACAAGCCACTGGGCGCAGGCTTGATGTGAATGACCTGTTTTCGGCGTATAATGGAAACACTATACAAGCACAGGCACCATAGCCATGATCATTCCTTCATTTAAGCCGTTTCATTACCGGGCACGAACCATCCTTCACGACATATTAGCAACTTACCGGATTACTATGATGCATATACTGCTCCCGACTGGAAGCTGGCTAGCTGACCTGTGTATTCCAATACTTGCTTGATGTAGCAAGCTCTTACATGGATTCTACTGTTAGGGTAAAGTCAGCGCCCTGTGTATGTCGGTATGTATGGTGAGTGTGTGCGGACATGAGTCACCGCATCCCAGGAGACTAGCATACGATCGTAAAATATCTTTAACGGGAGCAAATTATGGATATGGGTATGAGAATAGTATACGAAACAATGTGTAGCGTTTCACTATTCTTGATCCTATTTTATTCATCCATATTTTTTATTCTGCTGATTCCCTAATCCTCTGTATTTGCCTCTTTCTTTGCAGGTGCTCTTGCTATTTCTCCTAGTGCTCCCCTTGAAACCCTTTCTTGAAATTCCGAGTAATATATCTGCTACAGTGAACTAGCAGTTATGTTAGACATGATTTATTGTGCAGTCAGCCATGGGGTCATTAAAAGAACTGTGGTTCACCCTTGGAGACACTCATTTGCAAAACAGGCCTTCTTCCCATGAAAATTAACTCATTCTGCATATGATAGGCTTAGTATTTAAAGCGTCTATATTGATCATGGCAATCGCATTGCCTATCCATGGCCTTACACTTTTAACACAACGCAAGTTGACAGATCATCTGCACTGCTTCGTTTCTGCGTCGGCACCATACTACCAAGATTCTGGGAGTCGGTGGTAATGCTGGGTTACAGCAACTTCTTAAGATTTTATGGTTGTTTTCTGGATACTCGGTAATCTGTTTACATAAGCATTCAACCTCTAGATAGTTCAGTTTCTATCGCCGAATTGTTCCTAAATATAAACTATCTTGATTATTATGGGACGAGCCATGGATATTACGTCAATCAATTTAATACCGATAAGCGTCAGCGATGTGAATTCTAAATCGAATAGATAAACTCGTTTATGGCCGGGAAAGTGCCCGTTGGACCGCCATAGAGCCGCCAATTGGTTCCTGAATGTCTCCTATATATTAAAATATACTACACATAATCAGACTATAACTTCTCCCATACGCGGATGGCTGAACCTTTCGCCCGATAGTCTCATAATTAACTAAAAGCAATACTAGCTCGTATAGAGATCATAGTTAATGACGTACCGAAGCGTATGTAGTCTGTCATTTTACGCGTACTATACCTAACTCAGTGCCATCCAATCTCGAGATATATGCACCCTCTGTAAGTGAGCGGGAACGATCACAGCTGTAGCTAGGCAATCGGACTCTCAATCCTGGTTCGCCCTTGTCAACCGTTTGCTGTGATATCATACCACAGCCGTATCGTTCGATCGCGATAAGAATAAGACATTTCAATATAGTCTGAGTCTAACACGAAGGGTTGTATGATGTTACTCTATCGAATTATATGTTATGTAAGAACTTGCTCAACACTAACCTTGTGTAAGCGGCCAACTACACCGGGTGCCTCTCGGCAGACAGGGATCGCGGGTATCTGACAACCGTTCGAGCCACTGCTCAACATTGGTATCCGCCCGGCTCACCACGACAAGGGCGATGGCGTGCTCAACGCTAATACCTTCAATGTGTCTATAACTATCAACGTCGCCCAGTATTCTTGTAAAATTGATTTCTTCCTGAGAAGATGCCTTAACCACATCATCTTCATCACCGATCTAAACCCGTGAAATTTGTTCACATTTAAGACAACAAATGGACCACCAACGCGCTCCCGGATGACCCCGATAGCCGTGGATTAAATCAATCCCCACCTCATTCAATGCTATACCTACACCAGAGCTCTAGGGGTCCTGGCCTGCTGACGTAGCAACTATGCTCTATCCAACAGTGTACCCTACAACGGGATTAAAGAGTCTGAAGCTCTCGAACGATGGGTCATCATAACTTGCTCGTTCTGTGGGGAAATTCCGCTCATCCGACCTGAAAAAAGGGTATCGGCCGAAATATAAGCGACCCTTTGCCTCCACGAAGTCGGCGACTCTAGTTTGTTCCTAACTAGCGGCCGCCATTGCAGCTATGGAACTTGTAGGGCGTAGGGGGTGGCCCATGACTCAAGTGTCCTGGGGATGCAAAAAGTAATCGGCGACCACGAATTTATCATTTTACCGTGAAGACCCTGACACCTGGTCGCCGGCGAGCTGTATTCAGTCCACTGACGGGAAAAATCGAAGGGAATGGCCTTGGCACGCAATGAGCAATGATGCGCACACTATGACAGCGTGTTTCGAAAGCTGGGAGCTAGGGGAATACCGCTCGTATGCTTAATTCGCGTCTGCGAAAGGGGGGGCGAGGTGGCGAGGGAATGAATATCCAAGTCGACAAGGAATAGGGAATTTGGTATGTCGACCTGTCTATATAAGTTGGCTATTGCCGGCTGCGTTAGATAATGAATACCAAGCTTCAAAGCAGAGTTCTCGATACACTCGATACATGATATCATCTCCAAAGTCTCTGTGACCATGTTTTCGCGCAAGTTCTTCCTGGCACTCACTGGCCTCACGGCCCTCCCAACAAGCGTACTTGCGACACTGCCATTTGGTCTGGTTGGTCCTGAAGGCGCTGTCCTCTTCCTGAACGGTTTTCATTTCGTCTCGGGCCGTAAGTAGCTTTTTGTAGCACCCATCCCATACGATCTATATAAAAAAATACTGATATGGAGTTTGTGAAGACTCCGACTACGAAGTTTCTGCGAATCACTACTGCGTCATAATTCGAGATGATATGCTCCAATGTGTAGTATATAATACTGCCACGACACCAGCACACCTTGCTGGAATCGAATACATCATCAGCGAAGATGCGTTCGCGACATTGGATTACGAAGGTACTAATATCCCTCTATTCAGACGGAGGGTGATCATGTTAACATAGTTTCAAGAACGTCAACTCTGGCACAGCCACTCGTATGAAATTACCTCTGGATTTCTTATTGAACCTGGCCTTCCGGATGCTGTTGACCACACAATCATGAAAGACGTTCTCGTGAACACATACGGAAAAACCATCCATACTTGGCGGTATGACCAGAAGGATGCCCTATACCCAGTCGGTGTGCCTGAGCTTGTCATGGGCTTCACGCACGACGATCAGATTACCCCGGATTTCGTCCTAGAGCGCGACAGTCTTTTCGGCACGAATACGACCACGATCAAGAACTCACGCGCAGATATTGTCCCCCACGATGTCTTGCCCGGAGCGGACAGCTGGAAGTACGGTTACGCGCTATCGTTTGGCATCATCAATACCACAACCGACACCGAGTTTCCCCCATCGTCTTCGGCGACAGAGTTGATGCGCAAATAGTACGTGCAGCGGTGTCACTCACTCATCTTCCACGCCGGGCTTACAAGTTTTCAGCAATTGTTATCGTCAGTGGTCAATTGGACGGATGCTAGGTCGGCTGATGGATGGTGTTTCATCTCTATTCTAAATGTAAATCTCCGCTCGTGAAGACTGAATTCAATATATAAGACGAGGTTACTGCCTTAGCCCCGGAATACCTAGGCCTACTTACCAAAGTGGGCAGGTCGGGAAACGGACGGCCTATGACCAATACTACTATCCCCCGACCTGCTAAAAATTGCTTAATAGCTTGTGTTGTTAATAAAGAATGAATGGAAATTCTGCTCGAACGGCCAGCTATTCTATTAGCAGGGATAGAAATCGATTTCCGAAAATGTTGATATGCCTAAGATGACTTTGGTGAAGAAAGTAGTCACTAGTAATGCTAGTAACGGTGCAGAGCTTGATTACTGTTGGCCCCTTTTCCCTGCGAATGGAGAGGCGGTTATATTTCCGTATTATACCTAGTTAGTCTATGCGGATCTCCGTTCTATGGCATCGTGTCGAGACCTGTTGCCTAGGTGTCCTCTTCCTACGAGAGTTGCGCCTTAGTTCGCTACCCAACGATCCGCCATCTACGACGCCACATTGCGAAATGTCTCCGGGTGCATCAGCTTCTCCTAGTCAGGAGACATATAACGCGAACTGCCACTGCGGCACGGTCAGATTCTCCGTGATAACACAAGATCTCAAGACATCGAAAATCGTGTCGTGCAACTGCTCAATCTGCACGAAGAATGGCTACCTATTTGTGTATCCCAAGCGCGAAGACGTCGTTTTCGCGTCCGGCGAGTCTCATATGACGTCCTACCGATTTGGAAATTTGAAGAAACCGCACAAGTTCTGCTCGATGTGCGGCACTAGCATACTCATCGACTTTTCCGAGTCTGATCGAGATATCGAGAGACAGGTTACTGCAATCAATGTAAGTGGAGTGATGAATCGGCCGAGACGCCTATTTTGAGAGAAATCATTAACTTGACGACGGGATGGAGATACGAACATTTGTTGAGATCGAGGAAGTCATGAAGGACTTGGAATTCAAGCCTGTGGATGGGAAGAACAAGCTAGGACCAGCATATACTATCGAGCAAGCCCAGGGAACGTCTGCAAGGACATGGTTATGAGGACGATGAAATTTCCCGAGGGCGGTATCTATGAACCGGAGAGTCAGCCGTAGGACGTTGCGATACTAGACATGTTCACGTTTAAAATTCTCCCATGAAGAAGGGATGCGTTTGAGAGATGGGCCGCGCGAGGTCAGGGCAGTAATAAGCTCTTATTTTAGGGAAGCCTTCCTATTCCATCCGAGACCGGTAAATAAAACTATAATGAGGAGTGTGACCATCAAGGATTCTACTCTGAAATACGTATCAACATTCTTTGTGATCTCAATATGGAGTCGATTGAGGTGCATAGTCGAGTCGGAGTGTCGTGGGACACTCATGTGTAACTCGCCTGGCCGTCTAATCGGAAGTTGAATGGTTTACACGGGCTAGCCCGACCGGAGCTGCACCGAATGAGTCTTGCTGCAGGAACCAACTGGTGTAGCGGTACGTGACCGCGGTGGGGGGCCATGTGCTATTGCCCCAAGAACGTAGCAACCCTCCCTGAGAAAGTTAAGTTTTTGATTGCCGGGTTTAAGGAGTAGTCAAACGCCCCGGCTGCATGTGAAGAAAATAAGAATGATGCTCTAAGGACTTAACAACTGCTCATGTTAAGCATGGGCTAAAAATAGTTCCAGTCAGCCAGTTAGGCCGTTTTTGTGAATTTACTGCAATTAAGTAGCATTTTGTTCCAGTAAGAGGGCGCAAGAAACTAGTACTGAATAGGACAAATGGACAGGGGTTCCGGAGTTCAAGCCGCACTAATACCAGAATGGTTTCTCGGAGTCCCGGAGTTGTTCAACAGGAGTTGCGGAACATATATGTTATATTCAGGAGAACTCCGACTAGAATTGAGAGTTTCAACTTTTTCCACAATGACCTCACTTCTACACGCTGTCTTCAACAGAATGAGTCGCCCTGTCCTTTCCCACAGATATGGTTGCTCCGGCCTAGCCGATCTTCCCCAATCTGTCCCGGATGGTTTCTCATCGTCGAGGCATCACTTTTCTCCCGGGGATTAGAAATCTATCAAACAGGTAGATGATTCTACGAAGCGGGCTTGCTATTACAAACAGAGTCATTCTTACATATATATATAGTTAGATGTTGATACCCAAAATACAACATGAAGCACCACTTGAAACAACAAGATCGATTATACACCAAGCTACACTCTCTACTTTGATAATAAGTTCCTAGGCAACAACTTTCCAGACGCCCATCGTCTTCACCATGGTTTCGTTCACTGTTTTCAAAGGCTCCAAAGCAGGCATACCAGTACAAAGTACGACCACGAAGCCTGATACACTCACAGGCGATCAAGTGCTGATGAGAATCACTGCATCTGGTCTTTGCGGTACAGGCAAGTCTTCAAATCACATAGATTCCTTACTCTACGGAAGATTACTAACGATTTCTCTACCGTGGATAGACCTTCATTATGTGAGATAGCACCGCTATTCCGCTAAATATGGCGGTCATGATGATGACTGACAGATAAAAAATAGGTGAATCAAGACATGGTGTTGGGTCACGAGGGTGTTGGTGTCGTCGAAGCCGTTGGACCTAACTGCTCGTATCTCAAGAAAGGAGACCGTGTGGGCTTTGGCTATGAGCATGATAGCTGCGGTCATTGTCGTCACTGCTTGACCGGGAGGGAGACATATTGTTTGAACCGTTCTACGTATGGGTTTTCAGACTTTGATCAAGGCAGCTTCGCATCCCACGCTATCTTCCGAGAGGCATTCCTACACAAGATTCCTGACAGCATGAGCGACATAGACGCTGCTCCTTTGCAGTGTGCTGGTGCTACTGTATTCGCTGTTTTGCAAGCTCATAACACCCAACCAACCGAAACGATTGGCGGTATGTAGCTCTCCCCGTCATTTCTGTTGTTCTATCCTAGTTACCCGTCACTCTGATGATATGGGGCCAAACTTGTTCTCTCGACTATCCACCTAAATGACACTTCGCGCTGATCATCAATTTATAGTCTTGGGGCTTGGAGGGCTTGGACATCTCGCGATCCAGTTCGCTGCTAAAATGGGAAATAAAGTGATAGTACTTTCGGGCTCTGATTCCAAAAAGGAGGAAGCTTTTAAGCTTGGTGCTCACGAATTCATTGCTATCAAGGGCAAGACGAAGCTTGAGGTATCGACGCCAATCGACCGGCTCATTGTGACTACATCGGCGCAGCCGAACTGGGAGTTGATCTTACCAATTATGTCACCCGGTTCTGCCATCTACCCCCTTTCCGTGTCAAGCGACAACTTAGTGATACCATACGAGCCGATCCTATTCCAAGGTATTGGTATCCAGGGTTCTCTCGTTGCATCCCGAAACATTCATCGCGAGATGCTTGCCTTTGCAGCTTTGCACAATATTAGGCCGATAGTTGAGACTTTTCCCATGACGGAAGAAGGAATTCAGGATGCGTTCGAAAGATTGAAGCGCGGCGACATTCACCTAAGAGCGGTTCTAACAGCACAATAATTGGCGATAGTTGGGCGACATTTCATAGTCTTTGACGGGCCTGTATATTGAAGAGTTGGGAAAATCGGCATAGATACGCGCTTTTAGATACTAATAATTACAGCCTTTCTTACCTCCCTTAATTCGCACCACTACTGTATTATTATTACTGTTTTTATACTGGGTAACTAAATGAACTCTGTGTCACAGCAAAGCAAAAGGTGAAAACACGTAGCGATGGAAAACTAATCGGCTTATTACTCAACCGCGACTGCTGCCAAAACAGCTCGCCCATGAAGCGTGCTTTAGGGTCGCAAGAACGAGCATGCCCTATCATC
Source organism: Xylaria sp. FL1042 (assembly GCA_022495085.1). NCBI lineage: Eukaryota > Fungi > Ascomycota > Sordariomycetes > Xylariales > Xylariaceae > Xylaria > Xylaria sp. FL1042. The sequence continues at coordinate 49,540 of MU380222.1, forward strand.
CAAGGTACATTCAATCTACCATCACTGAAATTCCTAGTACATATTTGTTCACTGATCAGTCTGGTAGCTATTGATGCTCGGCCATGGTAGCATTTCGAAGTGTTGGGCGTCAACGGAGTACGCCAGGTCCATCGATTGGCATAGTAGACCGTGAAGTGTGCCGGTACTCATTTCCTCTGAAATATTACTAGTTATATTCTCAAAGTCCAGTCGCAGGTCCCCAAATGGCAAAGACAGTTCTGGTTGGGTTGGCGCCGAACTCTCAATGTCGGGTGTTTGCTTTGTGAGCATATCGGCTTGAGCACTAAGGTCTCGTGTGATAGTCACTGCTTTTACTGCAGCCGCTAGACTCCCAACAAATGTCTCAAATACAGCAACAGAGAGGTCGATCGCGTTTCGCACTGCGGGACTCAAAGGATGGCTCGGATAAGCAAACACGAAGCCTACGAGAGACATTGTGGCATTCCACTGCCACTGGAATGCTTCATTCCATCCTTTGAGAATAGCAGTTGATTCGATGACGTGATGCATAGCCTGGGTCAGGGTTATCGCGTGAGCAGCGCATTGTGTAGCATATTTATCTGCTAGGGGAGTGTCTGCTGACCAAATGCTGAAACGAATAAAGGGACGGAGGAGGTTTACGGATAAATGGTGATATGTTAATTCCAGCAGCAGGCGTTGTCGTTGAAGCCAAAGAGATGCGAACTCTTCGATTTCCAGTGAGGAGCCATCTGTTGAAAACTGGATTCCATCACCAGACCGCTTTGTTGTGAGAGTCTCCGGGACCCCCTTCACCCAGTCCTCTATGCGCTCCATATAAGAAACCATGAACTCTGCTTGAGACTCAACGCACTTTGACGCGCACTTTCCAGCTTGGTCAATGAATATGCTGACAGCGCCAGGTCCCTTATAAAACCCGTTATACGCTTCCCGGAATGATCGAAAGAGCTTAATATTCTCCACGTTGAAGGTGAGCCATGTAACACCATCTCCAATCGGGGTAAAAAAAGAACCAGAAGAGAGCGCCTCTTCTCGATCATCTGCGGGAAGCTTACACGTAGCGTTTGGGGGGTTTAATAGGAATGGACGGCCGAGTTTCATACTGAATTTGCTATCCTGAATGTAAAGCGCCCACCATAAACGCTTTCTGATCTCCCTCTGTCGCTTTGGGATGTCTATCGGCGGCTCGAGATGCAGCCCTAGCATATAAGCTGTCCTGACAGCTAAAGCACAGGTACTATCTGCCATGTTGGGGAAACACCCACTACAGAGATACGCTGCAGATAAGATCTGACATTGTAATGTCGTCAATGTAGGGCTCTCTAGTTGGCTCGCGAGCAATGCTTGACAGCGTTGAAAATACCATCGGCCAGCAATGATTAGGTCACGGCTATGGCTCTCGGTACTCGCTGAGGCACAGCCATGTCCAAGAGATGATTTTGATCCCATGCCATATTGTATACACAGCGCAATGACGATATCGACCAGTGCAGAAGGCTTACGCTCTCGGCTCGTCGTTGTCCATAGGGAACGGTAGTGCTCCTTGAATGCAGTCTCATCAAGGGCGAAAAGAGTTGTGTGATATGACTGCCAGTATAGACCAATAAAATACCTATTTGTAGGCTGAAATCAGAATCTTTTCACGACGGCGCCTGGTTTGTAGTACATGTATGCGAGTGTAAATTTGACAAAAAAAAGAAAAAAAAAGAAAAAAAGAAAGGGGGGGGGGTTCTAGCCTAGACGGTCTAGCAAAGAGGAAAGGAATACTGTCGAAATACGTACTCCTCCTGAGTCGGTGGGAGCGTACCTCCTGTATTAGTAGCCAGGCTGTTCCCTGCGGTCGGAGAAAGCTGACTTTCCTGGCTGCTGAGGCCATTCTGAACTGGTGCTTCGAATAAGTTGCTCTCGGGATCGGGTAGCAGTTGGTTGATCGAGCGGCTTTGCCGCAAGGTTGAATTTAAGAAGTCGTTTACCCTCCTGATGAAGTAGTATAGAGATCCAGGACCATACCACGTCTCGTATTGGGACCGTGCGGTACGGATGTGGATGCCCTCGTGTACTGCTGAGCCACAATTACCTTCTTGGTGGCAACCGGAAGCCTTAAAAGAGCCATCTCTTTCGGAACTGGATAATGGTCGACTAGCAGGGGTGTCGGGAGAGGCGTGAAACGAACCCACTGGCGCCGTCGCGCTGCGATAGTTCTCAAGCTCTTGTTCCAACTCGCGCACGCGTTTCTCTAGCCGCTCGATGGTTCGGTAGGCTTGAGGCGTCGTGTGTAGATTAGTCTTCCCCTGGACGGTGCACTCTCCGCCTCTCTCGATGCATCTCGAGCATGGATGAGTACTATTACATCGAACGCGATGTACACGGCACCAATCACATGCCCTCGCTACCTGGGCTCGTTTACGGCGAGACCTCTCGGGTGGTGCCGGAGCCTCGGGGGGCTGGCCCAAACCGGCGACATCAGCATCTCTGGTCGAGAATGTGGTGTACATTGTCTACCTAAGTATGTTGATATCACGAGAGCAAGGAACCGAACGAATGGCCTGAGGCGGCAACCATGGGCGTATCGCGACCATGGAAGGGGGGATGAATACGTATGAGGGGTATGGAAAATGAGGTGGCACAAGACTCTCTACATTCCCACCTTCACTACTTCTTTTCTCGATAGTACTTATTCATCCACGCGGCTAGTCTGGTATATCACACATAGGCCACTCGCATTCAATTACCAACGCCTGGAATCCATACATGTATAGTATCCTTATTCGAAACGCTGATTAGCTGAGGATACTTGAACAGCCAATAGATAGAGTCGGCGCGGGGATATTCGAACCCTGGATACAACGATAGAGTCTGGGTAGAGTGGATGGGCTTACTAAGTACCCCTTCACTCATAGCAATTAACCCCAGCCCCGGGCATAAAACGGTTGTCTACCCAGTTATAGATGCAGATGCGCCGGCTTGGCGACCATCTTTGGATTCGAGCTTCTCAGGTCCCAATCCTAGGAGGTAACCTACAATTCTTAGAACAGGTGAACATCTAACTAATTATGAAACTTCGCGATGAAAAGAAATGTAATCAAATCAATTCGTCAACGAAATCTTTGTGATGCTAGTGTTCTAGCTGCGAGTGCCCCTATATTATTCTCTAATGTCCCATTTTATGCGTGTTTTGGGCAATGCATATACCAATCAAATTTTATTCATCTAAACTGTACACCCTTATTGGATAATTTTGCTAGGCACATTTGCCAAAATGCGCGTAAAAGGGTTAAACACCAGTGACCTACTAGGTAGGTTACATAGGTACTTACCATATACATTTATAGGGCATAATATTGAAGCTACTTGTGAATTGATTTACTAAAAGCTAAAGATCTGTCATTGCTATAAGGAGCTCTATAGTAAAGAGATTTTGATGTAAAAAACCCTCTAATTTTAGTAATAGTTACCTAGGTAGCTTTGATCTTGATCATAGCAAAAGACCACCCCTTGTCTTGAACATTGAAGTGAACCCCATAGACCAGCGCCCACCTAGAGCACATGCCTGCAAGAGAAAGGCCGAACCTACACTTCTTGAAACCTCCGAATTCAGAATTCACTTAGTTATTTAAAGGGAATCTCGTGTTCACGTAAATATAATTCAATTGTAGATCTGTAAAAGTAACGCGATCCTCCTTCCTATCCTTCTCCTTCGAGACAACTACCCTTCCATTTACCCCCGAGATCCTAGTTCAGCCACCCTGTATGCCTATCCAGACTACTTCAACACTCCAAAGCAGATTTGAATAAGGGTGAAGGAGTTGAAAATCAAGTAAAAGTCACTCTTGTTGACTCCTTTGACTATTGAAATCCACGAATAATTTATACAATAACGCCTTCCGGACATATTGGTTTGTCAATGCGTGTATTCTCCCATACGCACCCCGCCTAGTTTCTTTCTCCCTGAATAATTGCCCAGAATACGTGGCCAATGAATGAGCACCCAATAACTCTATTAGGATGTATAGAATGGTAGCTCTTTCTATTCTTTGGACTAAGTGGCTTGCTTGCTGGTCTGTTTCTATTAGACCTTGTCCTTGCTCTGCTCCTGGAGATTCTACGCGGTGGGAACTACGGCACAAGGGAGTATCGTACTACACCGTATAGCTGCTGACCTCTTATTTGGTTGGTCCTCGATTGTTTGCCATACAACATTGCTTCCCTTCACTCCATTCTGTTGTTCCTTGCTTCAGCTGTGTCCCCCGCCACGGCGTACATCTTATAATAGATCTTGAGATGTATTTATTAGGAAATGGGTAGCTAATTTAGTGTCCTTTCAATTTATACCTTCATTTTCTTTAGATTTTGAGCTTGTATTGATATTTTCTTCTGTAATAATTATATAACTAGTTCATTATACTGACTTTACATACTGTTGATATATCTAGATTTTATCTAAAACATTTTAAATCCCTTTAATCTATGATATATTGTACTTTTCGCCCTCGGCTTTTGTTGGGGGTGGTAGGGGTACATCTAAGTGGCTACTAATTAATGCTTATCTACCTATTCTAAAGAAGCCTATTCAAGACCAACCATAATATATCGAATGATTATTAATCGCATTATACCTAGTTATAGACACGTTGGTAGATTGTTTGTTTCATATTTTGAAGTAAAGTATTGTCAAACAATGGCCCTGTGTCCATCCTTGACTCTCCCTGACTGGACGCAAACAAGCCGCCCATCTTGGTCACGTCGGCCCCAATAACATCCCTTAACTAACACTTATTTACTTACCAGAATGTCTATTTAAGAGCCGTCTGAGCCCTGTACATGATACATCTCTTCAAGAAGCTAGGCAACCAGATTTCTCAGCAGGAGTGCGCAGCTACGCAATTCTATCCTCTCCTGCATAGCCAACAAAATCGAAACGAGTTCCTGATTCATTGGACAAGAGCCGATTTTTTACGTATGTAAGCTTGACGACCTCCATTGTTATTCCAAGCCGGTCCCCCCTTATATATAGTGCTTTCACTAGCTAACGCTCCTTGCTGCTCGTTGTCTGGATAACATTATGGATAATATTATGGATACATCATCTACTTTGACTAATCTAAGCCATAGCCAACACAACATTCGTCTACCTTAATCACGATGGGAAACCCAGGGGAAAGATGGGAGTATAAAAACAGAAAGAATGGACATAAGTCGTCATCATCAAAAGGCCCACAGCTTGACTCCCGTGCTGCCTTTTGCCAAGAACCACAGCAATATCAGTCATTCCTTGCGCCACCTCCTGGCCTGAATGTACCCCAGGTCCCACTAAGATTTGGTCGTCGACCACAGTATTACGAAAACACGCCATCGATAAATACTATCAATTATCCTGAAACCCTCCTATGGCAAAGTCAGATACAACCACCACCCCCTCATGACTGGCCACAGCAACAATACCAAGATCATGGTCAGATACCCTATGGTAATTGCCAGGGGGTGCAATTATTCTATCCAGTGGTGAGAAGTTTATCATAGCACCATGAAAACCTGTTATTCAGTCATTAATAACTCATTCATTATAGGGTAGTTATTATGCTACTCCAGAGCAAATGGAGACTAAGGAATGTAGCCAAATTCCGGAAAACCTGCACAGCTACACTTCATCCAGCTCGTCATCTCTTCAGCCAAGCCACAGCTCTGCACACCAAGGCGAAAATACCAAAATTGTGACACATCGCAGGGACTCGGAAATCGCTCGTGGTTTTGAGGATGATTCCACATATTTCCCTAACGGTGATCAAGAGAGCGGTGAATAGAGTGGCATAGTACTTAACGCTTATTAGAGAGCGATACCGGTGCCGCAGATTGCGGCAATTAAAAAATGCGAGGTGAAAATATTAGAGTTCATCGCAGAAAGCTGATCTGTTGATCAGGGAAATTGCATCATAGCAGACATGGAAGATAGACAAGCATGAAAATTATACGTAAAGATTGCAATGCAAACCAGTTTGATTCAGGGCAACTATTATGCTAGAATTGAGTCGTAATTAGATGGCCGCTTACTTAGGTCGGGGCATTCCGCCGATTAGAACTGTGCTAAGACAACACACTGTGAAGTCTAACGAATCGACATGAACGCGTCCCTGAATAGCCGCCGAGAATATGATAACCTTATTAGTAATAATGTATAATCTGGTATGTATTCAAGTGAATTAGGCTATAACTCCAGTAATTTGAGTAGTAGCGGCGGCAGTACTGGCGTGCCACGTTTTCTCGCGGGTCGAGCTCTTTCTTTGCCACCTTTTGATTGGTTGTTCTGTCTCGCCTTTGATGTATTATTGAAAGGCCACATCACCATTCTGTAGGTCTCTGTTGGTTCAATAGTGTACTTCCACGAAGATCGCGGTACGATATTTCCTCTCGAATCCAGCAAGTCATAATTGCCTGCCTGGACGCGGAGGCCGAAGACGTCTACATTTGTAAACATCTGATTGATCAGAGCCTCCATATCCTTCGTCGTCTATCAGTAAACATACATACTGTATTCCGAAAGACTCAGGTAGATACTTACTTTCCATTTTCTGATGCGGTCGAACGGTATCTTATATCTCCTTCCAATGGCGTCTTCGAATCTGAGCATACTCTCGGCATCGTCAACAACATCAAATCCTGCTTTATGGTTGGGTTCAATTTCCCGTTCCTGGAGTCTGTTTATTTCCATGATTTCTCCCTTAGTCAGAGTCGTCCATTCGGATAGCAACTCGTTGACCACCTTCGAGGCTGCAGGTGGGTGTTGCTCCAGGGACTGAATTTGCCTTAGTGAAGAGGAGTGGTAGGGAATAAGGCTTTGAGAGTATGAACTGCTTGCCGCAACATTTCCTGCGTCTTTTGGTAACCCGGAAGTGACGGAATTGTCAGGGGTTAAACTTTGTTCGGGTTTAGAATTTGATGACTCCGCTGTCGCCTTAACTGCTGTAATGAATACAAGTTCGTAAAGCCATGTGGCAGTGTCAAATGCCCCCGCATTTCTAATCTGAATCTGTTGGCTCTGGGAATTTTCGGTGTGATTACTATCATCATTCTCTTCATAATCTGAGAGAGGTCGCCACGCAGAGTTCAACGTCCCTGACGTAAGCTCTCGGATTGAGTGATATGATATTTCAACCACATTCTCTGCTTGTTGAAGAGCTATTTCTGTGTCATTCAAGACGCTTTGCTTCTCCTCGATATTATTCGCGCTATTTTCCCTACCATTTTCCCTGCCAATTTATCGTTATAGACGGGCACAGATTGATGTAGACGTGAATTTGTTAACTTACTTGGAAAGCTGTTTGACTTGGACTGCTAGCATCATTGTCTGTAGAATCATGTTTATGCCGGTCTTGTGACTTTCAATCGTATATAGTAACTCCGTTACTTTTGATTTTCGAAAAGCCCATCTGAGCTTTGTCCCTCCTCCTCTGATGTCGAGCAGTTCCTCGATTTCGCTTTGCACCCGGCCCACTCGCTTTATCGCGGAAGCTACATGCCTGATGAGCCGCTTCCGGTAAATATCTTGGCCGTCTTTTAACACCCGCCGTAGTTCTCTTAAGATGAAAGACAAGTCGCACAGACCCCTCGCGATGTCAGATACCTCTTTTGGTGCGTTTCGTATCGTCGAGATTATGTCATAAATTGCCCGAGACAGGGAGATACCTGCGGTAGAGACGCCTGCGATAGAAGCAATGACGGATAGAGGATCCATCGAGACAGCTTTGAGATTGGTATAGCCTTGGTAACTGTTGTTAAGATAAATTGAACGTTGGATTTTCGAGTGACGAAAAGAGGATATTTTGGATTCTAGTATGTCTCAATTGCTGATGCGGCCGGAATTTTAGTGTTCGCCCAAACACTGCCACATTCACAAGGTTGCCTCATAAGCTCAGCTGACTCTCGCTCACTATGATTGGCAAGCTGTAACATGGGTGATTTCTGTATTTGTACCCACTCATGCAAGAATCGTCGCCAAAAACTGACAGTAAGGCAGAATTTGGAGGCGTTAGGGCTCATATCTAGCTGATTATGGACGAGACGATATTGGTTCAGAGCTAACCCCGGCCGCTCTTTGTCGAAGCACTGCATGAAAATTTAAATAATATGAAAACCGCACCTTAACCACCGAAACATTCGCAATTGTTCATAATTACATGTAGTAGCTGACGACCACAAGATGTCAAGATATCAAGCTCTGCGAAGCGACATCCGAACGCAGACCGGCTGAAATATTAGTACCACCGTCGTAGTTATTATCAACCACTTCTAGTGTCGCCTTCCGTGTCAAACTAGATTGAGACAAGATACTTCCTTGATTGGTAGATTGGCCGAACTCGGAAAAAGCAGTAGCCTAGAGGGAAAGGAGGAAAAGGAAGGAAGACGCCATATTTTAACCACAGCTCTTTATTTTCGACAGCATGGTAGTGGACTCTTTCGTCCCCGATCATGCAGCGTCCTCCGTCCTCCACAGACAAAACAATTTCGGCTTGGCAAACAATGTACTTCGACGAATTTAAGCTAAAATATTATTTTGTTCTTATGACTACATTAAATAAATGTTGGTGTCTCCTATGAACTACTTTGATTAATTTTAAGTAATTTATTATATTTTTAATTAAAGATTTTCGATCAAATATTGTTTGCTAAGATCCAAATTATTTTGTTTGTGGAGGACGCTGCCCCGATAGTGCCAACTGACTCACGATATTCGAAACTTAAGCTATCAGCGCCATCCTTGTAGAGGACTAAGATGAACTTGTTTCAGCACCATGAATAATATACCAATAAGTTACTATTTAATAACACTATAACAAGGAATTCTTAGGTTAAATGGATTAATGAACCCATCAGACAAGATGAGTCGAATCGGATCTCCCCTGAAGATGCGACTTAATCATCTACTGTAGTGTCACGGTTTGCTAACTCGAAGACAACTTGCGGTAGTCGGTCCGGTCGCTCTAAAAGACATAGTGTAGGGGAAACTAGGCACGTGGGAATACCCGCATCTGGGGTACCGCCTTGCGCTCTTGGTCGTCTCCATGCCATTCTCCATGGACCTTAAATCCAATCAAGTTGAGTGGATAGGTGAAGTCACGATATCTGGGGTAGAATGACGCGATTTGAAGCATATCCTAATTTGATTTATTTCATAAGCTCTACTAGGAGCTTTGCTTCCTTGAGCATTCTGACCGACACCCGAACGAAGTAAAGACCAATAATTTTGTGCTTGGCATTCATATTACGTCAAGGCGGAGCTTGCCAGTGCGCTTGGAAGGTAACTCCACGATAATGGCATAGGCAGTTATGGAGAAAATGAACTGCATAGACCAGATTCAAATTATAGATAAATATGGGCTAGATCACTGCCTCGCCATAGTTCAGTATATCGGCCCACGAATTGAGTTTCAACATTCAATTAGTTCGGCTTTTGTTCTGATCTCGTCGTCATCATGGTTACGTTACTGCTGTTGCTCTCTGTAGCCCTTGTCGCAGCACGGGTCGGTAGTGAGCCGCTATATAAAGATCCTTCTTACGCTCCCAGAGAGCGCGCTGAAGATCTACTTAAGTTAATGACATGGGTGGAGAAGATCGGTCAATTGGGCGGTGCACGACGATTATTGGAAAGGGTGAACGACAAGCCGTCTCTCAACGAAACTGCTTTGGCTATTATTCTCGAGACCCAAAATGGCCAGATTGGTACGGAGCAATGCGCTATTCCCACTACACAGGTCGTATGGGTCTCCAATGACTAATTCAACGGGCGATAGGCTTTGGATCTCAACTCAATTACGCATCCGAGGTGTTGCCACTAGCAAATCGATTTCGAACGACGCAGATGAACAATACCCGTCTTGGTATCCCCTTTATTACTGTAACTGATTCGGTAAACGGGATCTACCCCGCGGGTGGTACCCTATTCCCGGGCACCTGTGCAATGGGTGCAACATGGAACATCCCCCTCTACCAGAAAGCTGTCGCTGCGATTAGAGATGAAAACCTCGCGCTAGGCGTCAAATGGGTCCTTTCTCCCGAGGTTGATTTGGCTCGCGATCCCAGAAATGGTCGAAATGGCGAAATGTTAGTTTCCTGACCAAATTCAGATCCCGTAGAGGGCAAGTCACGCTTAGAAGACATATAGGTACGGCGAGGACTCGTATCATGTTGGCGAATTCGCCACACACTACATTAAGACCATGCAGGAGAAAGACGAGAAGGGTTATGTCAAAGTGGCGACTACCATTAAGCATTTCGTATATGGCCAGAGCAGCGGCGGTGTCAATACTGCGAGCATACGAGGCGGTCTCAATCACATCTTCAATGAGCTGGGTGCCCCATATATCAGAGCCTTCCGGGATGCTAACCCTCTGTCGCTAATGGTTTCATATGCTACTGTGGACCAAGTCCCCATGTCGGCGAACAAGTACATGCTGCGTAAGATCTTGCAGGGTGTAATGGGATTTACAGGCCTGATAATGTCAGACGCAATCGCTATACCACATCTATACACGCAATCTAAGGTTGCTAAGTCACTTAACGATGCGGGTCTCAAAGCCCTGCGTGCAGGACTCCAGCACGAGCTCAACCCAGCCGGAAATGCGGCCTTCCCTACTCTGGTCAACGACGTGCCCGATGCCTACGTCGCGCACATGGTCGATGAAGCTGTGAAAGCTATCCTTGAAATTAAATTCAGAACTGGGACGTTTGACCTTCCGCTACCACAGGTCAAGGCATTGAACGAGACACTGAGATCGGATATGCATCTTGATATCAATCGAAATGTATCCCGTGAGTCTATAGTTCTTTTGCAGAACGATGGGACGCTTCCCTTACCTACGAACACTACGCTCGTTGCTGTTTTGGGACCCTATGCAGATGTGCTCAATAGCGGTTCGTACTCTGCGAACAACGCCTCAGAACATAACTTCGGCGGTACAATTCGCAGCAGTTTGGAACAGAGGCTCGGTGCCGACAATGTCAAATACGTGGCCGGCGTGGAGGTCTTCAGTACCTCCAAGGACACATCTGGGATCCCCGGTGCCGTGGCCGCCGCCAAGGAGGCGGGTGTTGCCGTGGTCGTAGTCGGGTCTGGATGGGGTGCGCAAGATACTAGTGCCGTGTCTGTCAATCGGACAGATGGCGAGGGTTTCAGTCATCCAGATCTTAGCTTCCCCGGTATGCAACAGCAGCTCCTTGATGCAGTGTTGGACACAGGTGTACCGACAGTGTTAGTCTTGAGTGGCGCCCAGACATTCCTCCTCAATGACTCGAGCAAACGATCGCGCGCAGTTTTGACTACCTTGATCCATGGTGAATTCACCGGTGATGCTTTGACAGAGATCCTATTCGGGGACGTGAATCCTAGCGGCAAGCTAACTATGACATTTCCTGAGGCCCAAGGCGCGTTCCCGGTGGCGTACGATTACTTTCCGTCGGACGAGCAGGGTGGTTTTTCAGGGACTGGACGTTTCGACTGGTTTTGGCCGCAACTGGCGAGGTATGCTCCGCTCCGCTTCGGCTTCGGATTGAGCTATACGACCTTCGAGTTCTCCGCACCCGAAGTAGTGAAGAGTGATAACACCACAGTGGTAACAACGGTCACAATCGCGAACACAGGCGACGTGATGGGAAAGGAAGTAGTTCAGCTGTACTATCGCCCGGCCGTATCTGAAATCGAATTTCCAGTAATGAAGCTGATACGCTTCGTTAAGATAGAGCTCTCGCCGGGCGAGTCGAAAGAAGTGTCTCTAGCGGTCCCCATACGCGAGCTTGGATACTTCATAGATACCGAATGGCATGTTGAAAAGGGGCGTTATAACTTTTGGGTCGGTAGTAGCTCACGGACGGAAGACTTGCTTGCTCTCAACATAACTCTTCCATGAATATACCCACCCAAGACTGGGGCAAGGCATGGTCAGAATCATGAGAATGCGATGACTCATAAGGAAGTGTAGGTCAGACTATAAATGCGTTATTAGTTAATATGAGAGCCATAAACTTGTTGATGATGTGGAAGGTGGCTAATTTTGGTCTTCCTCGTCCTCATCTGTAAAATCAGCTCGTCTCAACAGACTATGGATTGCTAATCTTTGCCTCGCCTTAGCAACTTCAGAGAGCTGCTGTTCCATCTTTCTGCGCCCTTCCCGAAATTCCGGTGGTGACGTCAAGCCGCCTACAACGGCTTCTTCGGGGACTAATCCGTTTCTCAAACGTTCCATGTCGTCAATAGTCGGCTGGACTAAAGCTGAGTGAGAAAAGAACCGCCTCATTGCCGCAAGACAGAGATCAGCTCGACTAGCCGCGAATTCCGGCGTCGGTCTGTCCGCCCCTCGCCCGGATCGAGCGATGAAGAGCATTAGTCTTACCGCATGGTAAGTGCAAATGGCAGTATCGAACTCGAGTAAGGGTGCACTCGTACTGTACTGGTTTAAGTTTGTTAAGATCTGAATGATGGCGGAGGCATGCTCGAGGCATTCACGCTGCGCTACTTCGGCGTATGCTTCGTCTATCGAGTCTAATACAATGGGCGGAGCTGCCTCAGGGTAGTCGCGGAGAAGTATCCGATATAGATCACAGTTGGCTTGGTGGAAGGAAACACATGCGAAGACTTGCCGTATCGACAAATGGTCACCATCCCCATCTATTAAGCCAGATAATGATGTGCGGCTAGTGTCAGAGGATAAGCTTAGACCTACTTTGTCCAAGTCCTGCTTCAGATCGGCGATTAGCCCTGGTAGGGGATCATAAGGCTGCTCACACAGCGACACGGCTCTGGTCAATTTCATGATATCGCGCCGGATGAGTTCCAATTGTACGAACAGGGAATAGGCGCCATCGTCATCACTGGCCGAGTTGTCGTAATTAAACTTAGTCTCGGCGCACGGGAAGCGGAGATAGATAGTCTCGATGGGGCAAGCTTCAAACTCTGGTAGTCCGACCGAGAAATATCGTTCGACAATCTTGAGTGACCAGATGATCCGTCGCCGTACTTCTTGCGTGATAGGGTCCAGATCTGGGCGTTCATGATTTAGGCGCATCGCCGCTGCAAATCTCGCTGCTGTGGCGGTGAGCATGAAAGCGCGTTGAAATGACCCGACTTGCATCTGGTAGTTGATGACGAGTAGAAGCGCCTGAAGTCGGGATATAGTTGGTGATTCTAGGTGACGTAGAATTCTACATTCGGCCCTTTCACTCCAGGAGTCGGCACGAGCTCGAGCATGCTGATCCAGGCGCGAATGCCATGTAGCCAGTGCACAGATGGCATACGCCAAGGCCTGCTCGACTTTGCCAGTGCTGCATCTCTCCTTTGTTCTCGCAGGATGGAGGAAAGCGTGGGACGGCAGCGGATATACTCTGTCAAAATAGACGTCGACGAGCTCGACAAGGTACCCGAGAACTTCGGCGTCTCCGCCACCCTCGGTCGATGTGCTCTGGGGGTACGTGGCCTGCGCCGGCCGGACAAAAACAGGCTCGGGGTATTCACATGGCCGATTACGGCGTTGGCAGCTGAGGCACGAGGGAGAGGTGCCTGAACAGCGCACCTTCTTACGTCGACAGGCAGTGCAAGCTCGCGAGCCCCTGAGACGACGCGGTCGACCCGATTGAGGGCCACGGACTTCACCGCCACCTTCATCTCCAAGGCCAGTGAGGGAGCAAGCTAGACCAAGTCTCTCACAACTAGCACATGGAACGTCTCTTCCCGTAGAGGCACAACGCACCTAGTGATGGCTACTTAGCTCGACCGGATGGGATCATACGGAGATAGTGGTTCATGTTTCTTACCTTGCGCCATCTACAGGCATTACAGACCCGATGATCGGGGGCGACGCCGGCCTGAAAGGAGCCCAGAAAAGATTCCATCCATCCAAAGAAGCAGTACAGTTTATCAGAGAAACAGATTGGATAGCTTTTCCAATCCAACTGTTACCCATCATATAGATGTTTCCGTACCCAAGTTACCAACTTGCCGACCGCGTCAAACTGACTGATTTGACAGTTCAAGTTTTAGTAGAGTTGAGTATGCTCGGCACCATCAATGCTGTTAGCATTAGCTCTGGTCCACTATTCAGAGCCCCTGCAAATTTGTAGTTGGGGTTTGAGGGGGTGACCGAGCTAATTGATGCAGAGAGTTGGAGATGTGTTTCGATAATAGTCATTACCCCCCTCCAGGGACCCCATTTAGATATAATGAAATTCAAAATGATCCCGATTGCTATAAGCTCCTAGAAGGCCATCTGTCGCCTTCGGACTAAGTTCTACATGATCCAATTTCGAGTAATCTAATCTATTTATGAATAATCTAATGCATTGGCGTGTCGCCAATCTGCACCATCTTCAGCTCCAATCGCTTCTTCATGGAATGTACGACATTCTTGTACTCTGGATCACTATATACGTTGAACAGTTCTAGAGGGTCCTTGTGACAATCGAACAACTCCCACTCACGATGCTCCTCGCCTCCCGGCCGGGCACCTTTCACCCCCATGTCGTCATTATACCAGTAAATTAGCTTGTAGCGTTGATCGCGAACGCCGTAGTGAGCATACGCGTGGTGAATAATATCATTGTGCATCCAGTATCGATGATACGCTAATTGATCCCAGTCTTGCGGGGTATTCCCAGTCAAGAGCTCCCTGAAAGATTGCCCCTGCATATAACTGGGCACCGGTAACTGCGCGTAATCCAGGAACGTTGGGGCAAAGTCCACATTGCAAATAATGTCGTCGCAGACCGTTCCTGGCTGGATCCCAGCTGGATATCGGATGAGAAAAGGCATCTGGAATGATTCCTCGTACATGAACCGCTTGTCGAACCATCCGTGCTCTCCTAGGAAGAAACCCTGATCTGATGTGTAGATGACGATCGTGTTCTCAGCTAGGCCGTTCTGTTCCAGATACTCGAGCATGCGACCGACGTTGTCATCAACGGATTGAATGACGCGAAGGTAGCGCTGCATGTACCGCCGAAACTTGAATTTAGCAAGGTCGTCGGCGTTATCAAAGGTGAACACAGTGCCGTCCTCCTTGTCTATCAACTTTTTTGCGTTGGTTGGTATCTTTCGTTGAGAGGAACCGCTTTCCTGTACAACTCGCTCCCCGACCCTATCTCCGCCATCTGGCTGCACGAGGCCAAGGTCCTGGTATGTAAGATCTTCCGCTACTCTCATTTTGGCTATTTTAGCAGCCTTTGCGCGGTTTTTGTAATCGTCATCGTACGTCTCTGGCACTTGGATCGGGTCCTGATACAGCTGTTTATGCTTGTCGTTGCATTCCCACGATCGATGCGGCGCTTTGTGATGGCACATGACGAAGAACGGCTTATTACTTGAACTTGTCTTCGCCATCCAGTCCAGGCACTTGTCCGTGATGATGTCAGTTACGTACCCGTGTTCAATCTTTTCACCTTCCGGCTCAATAAAAGTCGGATCCCAGTAATCGCCTTGTCCAGGGAGAACAGACCAATAGTCAAAGCCACTGGGCTCGTGAGTGGTGCCCTCTCCTAGATGCCATTTGCCAATCATGGCGGTTCGGTACCCGCCTGTTCTTAGATGCTTTGCCACATTAGGCATGTGTTTATTAATGCTGTCGTTGAGCGTCATGACGCCGTTGACGTGGTTGTGAGTTCCCGTTAGGATTGCAGCACGCGACGGTGTGCAAATCGAGTTAGTAACATAACAGTGATTAAACCGCATGCCTTCCATCGCAAGACGGTCGATATTAGGCGTTTGGTTGATGCCTGCTCCGTAGCAGCTTATGGCTTTGGAGGCATGGTCGTCAGCCATAATGAAGAGTATATTTGGCCCTTGTTCCATGGTGTTGAGAGTCCTCCGGGGTTCGAGTGTTGGTGTTAGTGGTGTAAGCCCGTCGAGGTCTGTGGTTAGGGGCGAGTCTTTCGATACCAATGTGGCCACTTTATCTTTTATAGAACTCAAGAATAAAAAGTAGATTAAAGTGAGGCATTCGGAAAAAGTCTCATTACGATTATAGTCCCTACATTACATATCGCACCCAACAGCAGACTAGTTGAGTAGTTGTCTACCATATTTCATCAAAGCTTCTTAAGGATTCAACCTATCAAAGTGAGGAGGCATCTAGACTAAGGTAACCTAGATGTACGAAGAACCCACTAAAGAGGGGTTACTCCAAGTGCCGGTTGTCGGTCCGATGGCTCTAAATAGTATAATAGTACGTAGTATGTGGAGATTGTGAAGTTACTGGTGTAAATGGTCGTCCTATCAAGTGTACCGGGTGGCATGCGTGGAATCAATCTATCACAATCGTAAATAAAACACTACCTGTGTAGATAGTTATCAAAGGACTCCTATAATAAACCATATGTACTTGAATATGCCTATAGTGAAGGGTTAAGATATAAGATCTAGGCTTTCATATAACTGCACATTACACATATAACCCCAACTTTGACTTACAAGACCCTGGTACCTTGACTTAGCAACCTCATCATCCTTAACACTAATGGGTAAGCGAATTATTTACAAATGCAGGGCCAGTACCCCCAATTCTATGCTCTCATTGGCATCTACCAAGTTATGTTTAATGTCTATCCTGATTGAGCTTGTTTGTCCCTAGGATTAAGATATTGCGCTTCTGGAGCAGGTAGCTAGTGACTTCTGGTGGAGCTGCTGAATGAGTGAAAAGATATTAAAGGTCTTCGTTATGTTAAACGGACCTGATTTCCACGTTTGTAGGACCAATTTGTAGATTTCTTATGCTTTTCATCCGCTTATAATCCTCCTCGCAAGTATTGGTGGGATCTGTTATTAAGACATTCTTGTCACCTTCCTCGTCATATCTATTCACGGCGTGGTAATTGTTTATTCGACGCCAACTCACTTGAACATAGTTATTGGGTGGTTATATTGGCGTTATACATACGAGCCGTCATTCCACAAGTTCAATCTTCCTGTCAAATACAGCCTTCGCAATATCATCAACAACGCAGCAAAAATACCTAGATAAAGTCATCCTAGTGCCCTATAACTCCTAGCTTTCATGTTTTTGAAAAGGATAACCAAATGCTGTTAGTCTTTCCCCCGACGGACCCAAATGCTTCCTTCGCCCAACCCAGTGCGCGGCCGCAGGCAGCGACGACCCAACGGCCACCATGATAAAATCCATACGCTATAAGCAAAAAGAAACAGATCCAAGCAATAATCTCGACGCACTTCAAGAACTTATTCCAGTTCGAGGATTTCGATGAACCATTTCCATAGTCGGATCGGATTGGATGTGTGGTTGGTAACACAGAATGGTTTCCGTAGTGACGCGGGCGACGCTCTTCATAGGTAGAGAGCAATGGTCGCCTTTCAGCCCTTGTGGTAGTGTTTCTTGGGGTGTGCGTAATGGAATGGCTTCTTGAAGTTTGAGAATTAAGAAGTAACTGATTGACACGGTCGTTACTGGTACTTCTCCTGAGGTAGTTAAACACGACTGCCAAGTCCTCCTCAGCGTTACTTCTTTCGATATTCATCCAATCATCATGAGCACGAGAGGAGGCCGGCAATGCGCAAGACACCGGCACATGCGGCAACTCAGTGAACTTGCAATGTTGAACGAGAGTCTTGTAGGAGCGTTTTGAGATGAATATTTCTGGACCTTGACGGTTATAGGGCTTCAGTGATGCCAAGAGAATGCTGTGTTTGTCCCTTGTCTTCACATACGATTTCTTCCTCAACTCGCGCGACGAGTCTTCAAGAACCAGCAGGATTCCATTATCGGGGTGGGATTTGCTGGGTGCAATTGGAAGATGGTCATGTCTCGCTGCTATCTGGGTTGGATACTTCGTTTCAAGATCGAGACCTCCGAAAGATGTGACCTGTTTTTGTCGAAGACATGTCAGCTCAACAAAATGACTCCCTTACGGTGTATAGCAAGCACTTACGATGAGGATCTCTACCCGGCCATTATGAACTTTGCTGGAAAGGATAACCACTGGGTGTTGACAACAGCCTTCGTCGATGGCAGGGTCTTTAGGTACGAGTTGATCCTTTTTTGGCAACCACTTAATGCAGCCAGCAAGGGGCTCAATAATCACTCCCGGCATTTCCGGTCAAGGCGCCAGTCTGGTATGAAGATGGCATATGTCACATCAAGGTCTCCGCTGGGGTATGAGGATATTTGTATAGCTATGATAGTGTATAAAGAGCATATGCTAGAAGGAAGATGAACATTCAACATTCAACCTTAGCACCTATTTGGGTCAGATATAAGGCCATCCCCAAACGCCAATCTGTTATGCACAGCCCCCAATATTCGTCGAGACCAATTAGAATGGATGGTATAGGAGCGATACACGCCAATAGCATCCCAGATGACTTATTACCCCACCTTGCTCGAAACTGAGGCAGCCAGCCGTAGGAATACACGGAGCAGGCAACACCAAATCCCAAACAAAGCTGATCACGTGACTTGGACTATCAGATCACTAGGTAGGACTATGAAGGAGTAAAGTAATATATAGTATCAATGACAAAAGAGTCAGTAAAGAGAGTAATAGTATAATAATGAAGAATTCAATTCATTATCGCGGCCACCCGCCCAAGCATGCCTATGTCCAATAAATCATACCCAAATAGAAAAGATACAGAGGGCTATTATTACTTCGCCGTAACTAGACCGCTACCATCTTTACTGCCGGTCCTGTGTCGCTACATATGACTGGGTTGCATCTTAGGTAGCCTTTCATGGTCCCATCGCGCCAAATCCCCCTTGGCGTAGCATTAACGGAACGCAGGATAAATGGCGACCAGATGGCATTGTTTCGTGAGAGTGAACTATCTATTTATCGATGTCCATGCTGCCAATTCCAGCAGGTTCCCTTAGACCAATTCTAAAATAGTTACTATTCGGCGCATTAGCAATCGCTGCAATAGGGGTGGTCGTCCGCCGTTTCCTCGAGTGTTTTATTAAGTCGGCTGCGAACCGCATTTGATGTTTCATGTGTATCCATTTTCTACCTGCTGCCGCTGCATATCATGAATACGGAGATAGTCACCAGTCAGCTAGAAAGCCAACGCCCAATGCTGATTGCGGCATCTGCGATTACAATCTTTTTAACACTAGGCGGTATTTGCACACGTACCTACACGAAGGCAGCGATCATCAACCAATTTGGCTTAACGGACTGTAAGTCATCAAATTTAAGGATCGTATCAATATTCCAGAGACTAATCACTTCCCAGGTATTTTATTACTCACTGGGGCAGAACCAAAGCCTTGATTCCAAGTCGTCGGTTTACCTAACGCGAAAAACAGGCCCTTTTCATCGCATTTGTATCTGCCAAGATCCACCTTTGAACCACGTCCTCGCCAAGTACCGGAGAAGCTCTCTTGGTCAGTCAATTTGACCATAATAGGGGAGCCTCTTACTGATAAGGATAATCTGTAGAACTTGAATGTCCTTGAGATCTTGTATTGCCTAACGATGTTCTGTGCCAAATATGTTGTGCTCCGACAAATTGAACTGATCTTTTTCACCCATCATTAGAAAGGTCGAGCATTCACTACCATTCGTATTCTCATATGGGCCAGTCTTCTTTTCTACACCGCGGCTTTCTTGACTTTCCTCCTAGCCTGCATTCCTCGGGGTAAAATATCGAACCCTGACCTACCTGGAGTATGCATCAATACAGAGAGTAGTATAACAGTGACCGGGGCAATCAACGTCCTGTCTGACCTCGCGATCCTCATTGCGCCTGTAGCAGTCATTTGGAAGTTACAAACACCACTTAAGAGAAAGATCGGGGCTGCTGCGGTATTCGGCGTGGGCATCATGTACATTGACGCGTCAGTGTGATCCGATGCGTTAACCAATGGAATCTTAGCGCAAATCTCACAAGTGTTGTTCGCCTTTACTACAGTATTCAACTAACCCATACAAACGATGTGTTGCGGACCAGTTTCTATTACTTCTTGGGTGTGAGGACATTATGTTTATCAAAAGCTCCAGCCAATGGACAACTAACCTGCAATAGGCTCGGGGAGTTTACTGCTGTGATTCTCGTCGCTTGCTTCCCTTATTCGCCTCGTTTATACCAGCACCTAGCACATAAATACAGAAATGCTAGAAACCCGCTTCTCAACGACGGCACGCAAAACATACGGATGGATAGACTCTGGATCCGAACTTAGACCCCGATCTGATAGTGTTAATACCTTATTGTTACCCCCGTCGAGGGATAGAGAATGACGTGCCTATTCATGATAGGATATAGATAAGAGCTCTATATAGAATAGAAGGCTGCTGATGTAAACCGCATTAGGATGTACACTGTTATAGGCATACATATGGAATGTATATCACGGCTTTGTAGGACAAACCAGGTGGTATGGCTCTGCTTGCGTAATATATTCCAGTTTTCCGAGCTCAGGAGAGTGACTCTGCCTCTCATGGAACGACTCCACCCAAAATCGTTTTTGTGCTATGGTCTGCTATGGTCTGCAATTGTCTACATATCTACTGTCGATACAAGAGGGAGCTCTATGGAACTTGGTAGAGATCTCATCGGATGCTGACTCGGCATGACGAAAGCTTACACTAATCACCGAGGAACGGGAACTGTCGCTCCCGATCACCTAGCGAAAGGGGGAGTTTGGCGATGTTGTGCGTCACGCCATTTGCATGCATGCAGGGAAAAGATTGGTGTGAGAAAGCTCACTTGATACTGCAAAGCCGCTGACAAGATGTTACCTAGTGCAGCGTCGGCAATACTACCTATTGTATTGGCCTACTCGGCATTGAGCATCACAAACAGTGCTCATTCAATGCCCGATTATCTGAATAGCGTTTTCGACTGACCGCTAGTAAGAAAGCTTGATTTGCGTTTTAAGTATGTGTGGCACGGCATATATACCGTTAGTCCCCATGGCGAATGAACGGCGTCGTGTTTCCTCTGTGACAGTATGACTTGAAGCAATGTAAACATTAAAACGTATTCACATTGCGTCATGGACATAAGCTGATGAGATTGTCATACAGCAGCCCCTACGCCGTTACCATCTTACCAACAACTCTCTTCTTATCATTCGAAGCAGCTTATCGGGTCAAAAGGAACCCGAACATCCTACACAGGCCGGCAATCTACAGGTCTCAGGGCCAGCCCCTTTTTTTTGTACACCCGAAATCTGGAGGTTGGCTAGAATGGACAGTATGACCCGGAAGGAGCCAATACAGCTAAGCCCGCAATTAACCTTGCAATAATGACTGGTCCTACAACCAAGTGGCAGTTCAACATTCGACGAACACGAGGATATGCATTGCGTGTTGAAGGTCTGCTCCCCATACACTATTTGATTGGTTGATTCTAACAATGGCAGAATTAGTTGCAAGTAATGTACCCAAAAAAAGACGAAGGCTACTAGTAGGGAGCTAGTCGACACTAACATTGTCACTACCTAGTATTTTCTCCGAATTAGGCCCACATGCCGGTCTAGGAAATATCAAATATCCCTATAACCCGGTCTTCTCCACAAGAAGCCGTTCTCCTCACCTAGGTACTTAAATACCAAGGTAGATAAGCCTGTGATCCGGAACCCCTCCTTTTCGCAAATTAAATGCTTCTCTAGCTCAACAGGCCCTAAATTTTTGGTATAAGCGTGAAGAATTGAGAATTTCATAATGTCTCTCATTAAGCTTGAAACGAGTTCCAGGCCAGTCACAGGCGAGGAACTCAAACC
Organism: Xylaria sp. FL1042; assembly: GCA_022495085.1. NCBI lineage: Eukaryota > Fungi > Ascomycota > Sordariomycetes > Xylariales > Xylariaceae > Xylaria > Xylaria sp. FL1042. Next base: position 71,250 of record MU380222.1, read on the forward strand.
CGTCCTCAAAAAGGCTGGGCTTGAGCTCAGCGAATCTCAAGTCGACGAGTTTAGTATATTGCTTACTGGCTTCGAGGCTGCTATTGCTTCACTGCCAGACGACCGGCTAGTAGAGCCACGACCAGACTTAGACAAGTATCCTCGAAAAGATATCCACGTCCCCGAAGATAATGAATCGGGGGCTTGGGCAACTAAGGTATGCCGTCCATTTCCATTTCGGCCCTGTGACATAAAAGTGGAAAATCGGGGTAGTGCATATACTAAACTTTATCTATCTGAATGGTACTGCTTCCTGTTAGATATATCTTGTTATGTGCATTGGCTTGGTATCCTATTTATATCGCGGAGCTGATTCACCGCCCCATGATACTTACCTTGCGGCTCACAGGTTACGGCACGATGCATTCATCCAAAGAGCAGCCTTCTGGAGGGTCGAACAGTGGCCCTAAAGGATAACATAGCCCTCGCCGGCGTAAGGTGTACGAATGGCACAGCAATGGTCGAATGGGTTCCTGAGATCGACGCAACAGTAGCTACTCGAATAATGGACGCCGGAGCTGTTATTCTAGGCAAATCTGGTAAGAACCAACTCCTTCAATTTATAGTCTTTTGTAAAATACTTGATTAATCATTTGAAGCCTGTGAGAATGCTTGTATGGAAGGAATCTCGTGTACATCAGTTACTGGACCTGTTGATAACCCGTATGCGAAAGGATACAGTGCCGGAGGCTCAAGCAGCGGGAGTGGGAGGTTAGTTGCTACAGGGTCCGTCGACCTTGCCATCGGCTGTGATCAAGGAGGTTCCATCCGGATTCCAGCCGCGTCCTGTGGCATCGTTGGACTAAAGCCAACGTGGGGACTAGTTCCATATACCGGCATCTTAAGTTTGGACCCTACGCTAGATCACGCGGGTCCGATGGCGAGGACTGTTCGGGACTGTGCTCTTCTTCTTGAAGCTATTGCCGGACCGGACGAGTGGGATGACCGACAACCACGGGTTCAATTGGGAGGGTATCAAGTGGAATATGTCCGCCAGATAGACCAGGTAATCAGATTGCCCAAGAACGCCATGCTCAATGGAATGAAGGTTGGTATTCTGTCCGAGGGCTTCCAGATTCCTGGCCATGACGAGAATGTTTCGGCGTGTGTTCTCTCGGCAGCCAGGAAATTGGCTGAGCTTGGGGCGACTGTTTCTACTGTCTCGATTCCAACGCATCTAGAAGCTACGGCTGCGTGGATGGTCTTTGTACCTGCGCTTAGTCCTCGAGGCTCATTGCTTGGAGAAAAGCATGGACGGAAGGAGCTTTATCTCACTGATCGATGCGAACTTGTAGGCGACAAGCTTACACAGGCTCAATTTGATGCGCTTGGGCCTGGTGCATCATACATGTATCTTGCATACCTTTGGGCTCAGGAGCGATATGGCCCCAAGCTTCATGCCCGGTGCATGAACTTGTTGAAAGCAGCTGGTGTCCGTACACATCATTTCCCTCACATCCTTATAGTAGAACACTAACATCAGAATAGGATGCCTACGATCTAGCGTTGAAGGATGTTGATGTTCTTATAACACCTACACTACCTAACCCGCCTGCTAAATTACCGGAGGGAGGATATGGCCCGGGACCACTGAAAGTGATGAAGCTGTCAACTGGCATCTTAGCTAATACTAGCGCTATGGATAGTAAGTTGGAATATCTCTAGTTGAAGAGTTGATCATTTTAAATGCTAATACAAAAAAGGTACCGGACATCCTGCTATTTCTCTACCTGTGGGATTCTCTCCAGCTACTGATGACCCAAATGTCAAGCTTCCAGTCGGTATGCAAATTATCGGCCGTAAATTCAGGGATGTCGATTGCCTGAAAGTAGCGGCGGCGTGGGAAAAGGAGTTTGACTGGAAGACTCTATAGAGTTTGAAGTATGAGTCAAATCCCTTGTGCAGCGACGGAATCCTAAACTCTTACAGAATGTTGATATTCTGTTTCACACGAATCGCCACCTATCGCTACAAGTCGAAGTCCAGTGTTCGTTGTTTCTGATATAAGAATGCCTGTACTCGTCTATAGGCATAGATAGTTGAGAAGGCAGAATAATATCAGCGGCGCGGGTCCCAGCCAGCTGAGCCCGGCTTCTGAGAGGCTACGGGTCGCTGGTTCGTCCTAGTTCCATACCATAGCGTTCGCCGTATATCTCTTCTCTCCCCAAGTCGTTCCACTTATAAGATTAGATTTCTCTAATTCCAGACATCATCAGAATTAGTTCAGTAATGGTTATTATACTCGAATGAGGTATACATACAGTAGGTAAAATGATGCCATTCTAATTGTATATGAGATAACTACCGCCGTTCAATTACTCGTGGTGCTCCCCGCCAGGCCTCATTCCGCACCACTACGATGGGGAGAGTAGAAGCGGACGGTCTTGTAGGCGGAGAGGTGGAGTGAGGGATGACCGAAGGCCACCTGAGACTGTGACTGACGTCGGCATCGGTGTTGATCTCGAATTCTGTGGGCGTCGGGGTTCGGCGGGTGTATAGACAAACTGTAGCATATCTGATTGCGCCGATAACTGATCGGAAGGGATAGCTTCATTTGTCTTCGCAGTGACGGTGTGGTTGCCGCCGGCGTCGGTATTGTGTTGAGTGCTTTGGATGTCGTCGTCATCGTCGCGGATGTACGGGTTTTCTATTGATGCGTTCTGTTGCAGCCACATGAACGAGGGTGCAGTCGATGGCGTACGATAGCATGGTGTTAACTCTAGTAAGGACCTCTCCCACTGTACCATCTGCTGCTCGCTCGTGAAACTGATAGAGAACTTTTCGATACCAAAACCCGGCATCCGCCACGAAATCCTAACCTCGTAGGATCCTAATAAAACGCCAGTCACTATACTTGGTCGTCGAGCTAGTCAGATAACTCAAATCAAAGCATTCCAACTTACCGTTCTGGCTCAACCGTGTGATATCTGTAATATCTCTGAGAAATACCCTCCCTACTAGGCGGAGCTTAGACGACTCTTCGGCCACATCGCCTGCTTTAAGTATTCTTGATGACTTCCGACGTATCCCGACTACAGGTTTATTTTCCAGTGCGCAAAGAACAATCTTTTCAAATAAGTAGACGTTGTACTATACATGGACCCAGCCGTGGGTGTTAGTGTTGTATCAATTAACCCATCGTTTCGGAGGTGAACGCTTACCATTTGCGCCCGTTTTCGGCGGCTTGTTATAATAATGAAGTGCCCAGCGTCGATAAGTCGACCGAACAATTCAATCTTGTGGCCTTTCAAGTCTTCGATGCGCAAGATCAGATCCTCTAGTGTCTGGTCGAGCTCGTTTTGCCTAATAATCTTTTCGTCTACAGTACGACGGGCGCATTTCAAGAGCTGCTGGCTCTCTGAGAAATCTTCTTTCTGGGCCGATGAAACCATTTCGTGTCCTGCGGAGCCTCCTAATAGCATAGCGAGTATTTGTTGAAAGAAATCAGCTGTCCGGGAAAACATCTGGGATGGCCTTGACAGTAGCTCAGTACAGCTTGTGACAAGTTTCATTGTCTCCCTTATCGTTTGATCATTACCCCATCTAGTCTCGAGGATGACTCTATGCTGTTCAAAGATCGATCGAAGAGCCTGTTTCACATCCTGCTCTTTCATAACCGTCAATGCACAGTGCGTCTCAGCTGTTGTGGACCACCGAAGAACAGCGCTGGCCCAGAGGTGCCGATCGAGCGGAACCAATAGCATTCGTTCAACGGTCAGCAGAAGCTCAATTTCGGAATTCGCATAATTTGAGAAGAAGGAAGAAGATATGTGAGGATAATCTAGTTCGAGCAGTGGTGCTTTCTGTATTGATTTCTCTAATTGTTCTAGTGCGCCGACCAGGTCCAGAAGATCTCTGACAAACGCCCACTGGGCATTGATGAAAGTGATCAGGGCGTGTCTATAAGGGGACTTCGGGAGTGGGCTTGACGCCATCACCCTGGCTATGAGCGCGTCGAGATTGCCCTCGTCTGTAATAATGTAGATTGTCCCGTCGCGGGCAAGAAGATCGAGTACTCTTTTGACACAGTCAAGGACCTATATTTCCCATAGTTGAGCATATAAACATGATAGTTGAATCAAAGAAAATGTATAAAGAGGAATAGCGAGAAGGTTGGGATCATAGACTATCTGTGTGCCTTAGGGACTAACTTGGTCGGGAACAAAACTCACCTTGAAGAAACCAACATTGTCATCGAGTGAGGCACTGCTAATGCAAGATATGACGTCGATCCTGAAGCCAAGCTTGTCGCAGAGCGCTTGAAATAGTATCATAGCCCTATTTCCTGCAGTATATGAGGAATGGTTTAAGTATTGATGGACTTCTTCGGCCAAGTTCCGGCCTAGCTTTTCAACCAGCAACCGATAAGCCTCATCCTTTTGGAAGATGATCTTGAAGGCCCCAAAAAGATCAAGATGCTGCCATAATTCATTATTATCTTCCCAATTTCGAATCGTTGCCACATCCACACCCTGCTCTCTCCATTGCTTGTCGAATAACTCCTGAAAACCCGGGATTCGAATCAGCTTAGAGTGAATTCTAAGGCAGTCTTGAAAGATTGAGTTCTGCTCCGTTATCGAAGTCTCGGGATCGGATTGAGGCGGCCCATCTTCGACCACTAAGGATAGCTGCTGGTAGCTGTTATCGACGTAGTGGTGACTGTTCGTCACTTCTTCTAGGTCAAGAGGCAGGGCAATCACGGAGAGCACTGACACGTCGGCCAGGCTACAGCCTGACAACATCGACCAGGCGTGTGTGTGTGCAATAGAGGTCCGAAAGGAAAAGTCCATTGTGTCTCGCTTCGCCCGGCGGTAGACACGTGATGCTTCGAGGTCGCTCTCAAACTCAAAGGCCGATTGGGAAACAAAACCGGAAGCCGAAGCGGCAGTATTAATCCAAGAAGACACGAGCGATTTGTCGCCTGCGGCATCTGGGTCTAGATACTCCCTGCTGGACGATGTGGACGTTTTTCCTGTCTCACTTGAAGACATCGCAATGGCGACACCGACTTCTACCTTGGACTGCATCACTGTTTCAGCCGATACGCTATCCCGCGGCCTCTGTGACCGGATCGTCTGAGAATCAAAGGCGTCCTCGAGCTGCATCATACGCCTCGAGAGATCGCGGTTGCTGTCTAGAAGAGCACTGATATTGGCAGCCAGCTCCATCTGCAACTGCTCTGCTCGGCGGTCCGTGTCGCTTGAACCCAAAGGTGATTAGCTCTTCTCTTTCGAATGAGGTGGGAAGACTTACCACTGCAACAGCGTCAAAACAGCCGTAACTGACACCTTAAAACCCTGCAGCCGCGCCAGCAGAGATCCCAAGGATTCTTCCTGGCGAGCCCACTGCATCCTTGTCCACAGTGGTAGTCGATATTGCGTCGGCGAAAGCGCCCGGGCAGCAAGATCTCCATCGGCACGTAGCAACGGAGGCACCGCGATCAAGCTTCGTACTGCACCCTCCAACTCGGCAAACAACAGGACCCCGCCTGTGAGGATGATCACGACTTGGTCGACATTGACTAACGAACCCCCTCGAGGAACTTCCTTGGTGAGTTCCTGCACAAGTGTCTGCAGGCCAACCAGCACGGCACGGGTACTCTCAGCCTCATCGCGCACATGGACGGCAATCGCTGGTGTTTTTCGAGAAGCCGAAATGTATGGCCCCAGTAGCTTCACGACCTCATGGGCGGCCGTGAGAAGACCGGCCACTGCGGACGCCACACTGAGAGGATCCATAATTCGTCATATTTTCGTAGATTGGCATTAGATTAGGAGAGAGAACGGAAAAAAAAAAGAAGATACGACTAAAGACGCGATTGTCCTGTGTTGATTGTCTTGGCCCTGGCTCCCTCAGAGGCTCAGTCACATGGCTGTGTTGCATGCCTGCCTATCATAAGCCTCACTACCACTCAGTTGTGGGCCCTGCCTGCCTTTCAGTGTGCCTACCAGGCTAATTGGATCGAGGTAGCATTTTAGGGCATCAAGGTAGTAATCAGCTTCAGCGAATGCCTCAGTGTTCTGAGATACCCCAATTCCAGGACTGCCTAGAAGAGTACCTACAGTTTCCTGATGGGGAAAAGACCTCGTACTCGACTAGGTTTCAATGCACCATGTTTCATGAGTGTTGTCGCGACCCCATTGTCTATCCCGAAAGCGCGATAGCTCAGTGCGGTGATATCTATAGCTCCCCAAAGAAGTCTGCTTTTTTTTTTTTTTTTTTTTTTTTTGCCGCTGTTCATATTGAAAAAATATTTCGATGGGCCTTGTAATAAAGTAGGCCAAGTATAGATATAGAAGAAATATAGATATACATGTACTTTAAATTCTCGTATAATTTACTCTATGGCTTATATCTGTAGAATGACACCTCGTTTTCCAAGACACGAGAAAGTCACAGACAGATATTTATTTTCAATTCCCTAATAGCTTTCATCGCTCAGTAGCTATGCATTTTCACTATTCTAATTCTAACAGTAGATGCCTAAAATTACCCCGTCTTTAAAAAAAGTATGTCTTTATTCTTGACCAAACACTAAGCATGCTACTAATGCCACTTTTCAATGCCGCTCTTACCTAACGTATGGACGTCTTGGCGAGGGAGCTGACAGTATGTGTTTAGTTATTGCTTAAATAGCTTCCAACTACTTGCCTCCATTGATACTAAACCCTGTCTTGCCTAAAATTAACATACCCGATTGGAATAACGCAGAGCTCTTAAATACGTAACCTTGTTCTAAGAACAAAACAGCTTATATATGCTTTGCCGTCTTACGTCTTCTGGACCTGTTGAAACTAAATGGCTTATTTGCTTTAATTAGTCGTCTTTATGGCTATTTGTTATTGGCGAGGGCGTGTACTCCAAATTTGGCTGTATAATCTGCAGCTCAAACACATCTCTCTCTCTCTCTCGCTTTCTAGGAGCAAACTCGTTACCCATTTAGATTCCCATTTGTGGTCTGTGTACCCACAATCACATCGCTTCCATTCACATTATGTTTTCCCATTATCTGCCTTCTATTCATCACCAAGTCGACCATTTATATGTCAATCATATATTCCTCGACTACCCTCTTCTCAACCATCCTTTTCCTACCAATCTCTCTCCGTCAACTTCCATCTCAACAAACCTCCACTACACAACCTTTCACTCATAGGTTGTGATTTTGGAGCCCTAGTCAGCATATTAGTTCATAATCTCGAACTTTTATCAATCCAAGCCTATAACACAGAGTAATGCTCTATCTTTTGTTGTCTCTGTCCATCCCCATCGAAACCCCACACACGAACAACACGTTGCGGTAAGTAAATAGCATGCAGTACATGTAGTTTGAGGCAAATATACTTACCTATCTCGTTAGTCTGTAGCTCCTTCGTACGTCAAGCCACGATGTTACTACGTAGCAACCGAGTTATCGGCCCCCCTGCCGAGATATTAGTTGAGACCAACAATTTCCACCAGGTGCTTCAACATTTCAACGAATCATGCGAGATTGCCAACATAAAGACTCGTTTCACAATCGAGTGTCAAATCTGCAAGTGCAAGAATCTAGCTCTCACGAACCCCGAATTCGATATGCTGGCTGAGGATACGCATGAGAACTACATAGTTCTGCCTTACTGTGGCCATGCATTTGGGTCTAGCTGCCTCCAACAAGTACGTATTCATCTTACCTTCCTACTCGTTACTAGAGCTGGGATAAATGAAGCTGACGATACAGTGGATTCAATACCAGAAAGCTCATACGCGCGTCGTTGCGACTTGCCCTTCGTGTCGCTCACAGATACATTGCAAAAACAAGCACCAACTAAAAACTCCTATTTTCGGCCCTAAAGCTGACAAGGCACCAAACACAAGCGAAGATGTCGCAAAAATCCGGGCCACGCTCGGATCTTGTACCCAATGCCTTGACCAGGAAAGGAGTCAGGCAGAGAACGAAGAAGCAAACCGCTTGAATCGTATTCGGGCCTTATCCTCACGGGCGTATAATTTGCACATGCGGGGTTATAGTAGAGAGAGACTGCGGGTGCTTACGTTCGGTATTATGCAGCTTCTGGCCCAGCGCAGAGCTGAGCAAGCCAGAACTCAAGAGCCGAACGATGGCGGGAGGTCCAACTCAGAAAGCCGGCAACAAGTCGGCGGTGTCAATCCGGATGCACGAGCTAGGGTTGAGGAGGGTCTGAACATCGCCATATCCTATATAGAGAGGACGCAATATTCGATGGGTTGAAGTTTGGGAGTGAGCCCAATGAGCGTGCATCTATGAGAGGCCCTCACTCTAGGAGATAGGATGGACAAACCTGCACGTCCTAGTTCATCCAGATCGCTAGGTTAATAGATAGTATATTGAAGTGAGACCCCATTGACTTAACACCCAACGAGCTCAAACTCCTAGGAGATAGGCTGAACACTTTCTATAGCTATCATATTGTTACCAATGGGAGCTAATTCAATTGCAGGAACAAATATCTGCGCATATCTGTTCTACCTCTTATTCCTTGTAGTCTCGAAGTCTCGCTGAGCCACTAAGTATCTGTAACCCCCTATCACCAGCTTCACTCCTTTTCTCATCCACACCACTTCGATATTGATAAAAAAGAACACAATATAATAAAAATCTTCGCAGCTGTCTGTCTGTCTGTGTTCTGGTTGACTATCTCCCTAAGCAGTTAGTAGTATATGTCGGCAGGTATTGTTGGTGGGGATGAGGCTTCAGTGTATGCGCAAGTAACTGATCCCTTTAACTGCTATTTCGGCTCCGCGACAAAAGAAAGTAGAATAGCGGGATCGCATGCGCAGCTCTTACACCCAATAAATCATTTATCCGAGCACAATTTATCATTCTATTGGGCATAAACAGCTGCATATGCGGCCCTGCTATTCCACTTTTAAGTCACGGAGCCGAAGCAGCAGCTAAAGGGATAAGGAGGATTAACGTAGCATTCAAATGATGTGGTCGTCATACCATATTAAATCAGCAAAGTCACCATTACGACTTGGTCGTCGGTCATGTGACGTTTTTTTGTCCAATTATACAACCAATTTTTTATCATTTATTGAATTTCCCGTGATCGGATAGTTTCTTTTGCAATATTTTGGATATTTACTCTTTGAAGATTGTCAGTTACAACTCAGGTGCCAAGTTAGTAGCATAACGATTGACTTAATCACTCTACAAGTCACTGTGGCGGTGCTCAGCTTACTTTTTCGCAAGCTAATCCCCGCATTCTTTCAACACGGTCTTTCTTGAAACCTAACGAGCCGTAACTCGAACAAGGCTCTCACAGCTTGTTTTATATAAATCATGCCCGACGATAACAGGGTCGCGCTGCAAGCGGACATAGTCAACGTAGCGTCCCTGACGCATCTTATCACAGGCAGGATTCTGAAGGCTTTGAGCGATGGCGGTATTGATCTCTATGCAGTAGCAGCCTCAATATGGCTCGGGAAACAGTTCAGAGTTAAGAAGGAGCTAGAAAGCATAGTCCATTCCCATCTAGCTTCTCGAAAAGGCGCCAATGGATTTCTTGCGAAAGCCCTGAGTATCGGATGGGGCCATTCCGACGTGGCAGTTGAAATGTCGCGAACGCGAGCTGGGACGAACGCGCTACTCCTTATTGGCGCCATCTCTGTAGGCACGTCGTACTTCATAGCTGCGCAGTGTCTGTATGAGCTATTGGCTATCTCGGGTTGCGAGCTTGATCGCCTTCCAAGTGTCGATGTACTAAAACTGATGATCGCATACCTGGGGCCTTTCGTGGCAGACTTGGGATTTTCTAAAGTATTATAGCATATTACTACCACTGCTAAGCACGCCTCTATCTGTTAACGTTCTCATAGCCCCATGGGTCTTCGGGTAGTTGGGGATGCTCCCATTCTCGCAGGTGCTATCAGACAATTGATAGTCACCTCAGAACGTAACGAGAGTATCTACATGGTTGCACAGCAGAGAGGAGCTTGGCTTGCTGCTTTTGCGAGTCATATACCCGGAATGTCCACCGAACTAGTATACGAAGAGGACGCCCTATGGGCGAGCGGCGGAGATAGGGGGCAAGTAGTACTTCAGGTCGCGAATACATACACTGGCAAGTCCATCATGCGCAATTCCGATATGCACATTCATCTTCTGAGCCCGCCCTCACCTGGTGCTGCCTCCGAAAACCTATCAATCGATTATACACTATCGGAAGCGCTTGAAGCGGAGTTAGGCCACCATCCCTCGCTCGCGCCAGACATGGTTGCGGGCGTCCATAAAGCGATATGCCACCTAAGCTATGCATTGTTGAAGAACATGAGAATGTCATCGTCACCAGCGTATTAGTCTACTCACCGAATAAATGGACTGTTTGATTGTGAGCAAGTTCTACTGGACACCTTATCTCAATTCAAGATACAGCTGCCCCTAAGGCTGTGTCTGAATACGATTGGTACAGGATGGGCAAGTTCAGTAATTGAGCAGAATGGACTTCGGTTTCTAGAGTATTCAGATGCGGTAAGATTCATCTCAGCATGCCGTATTCATAAAGAGGGCGCTACTCTTGGAAGATGTATCTGCTGCCACATTGGTGGCATCATCCACAGCTTCGCCTCGACAGTCGTAGCACTTTTGCAGTGCCACTATGAGCCTAATAAAATTCGCCTCCGCATTGATCTGATGAGGGATGCTATTTCGACTTCGTGGAGCCGGGGCTGCATAATTGATATAGAACCCAATGCCGAATTGCTCACCATGAATAGCCGACAGCTCTTGTCACATATATTGCAACTCGTCGGCGCGAATGACACAGAGGTAGCTCAAGAGAATAGAATTTTACAGCTAAGGGGACTCGAGATTCTCGGGCTGTCTGGCGGGGCCTACACGATCTTTTACACCTGTATTCTACAAGAGGACTGCTATGACAACGCTGGACGCACGCTGACGCTATCATCCGGGCGCGCGAGTGTGAATGGGACGATGCGTAGTCTCATAACGGAGCGGTTACCCAAAAGTGACAATCATGAGCCAACAGTGTGGTTATCGCCCCTCTGGTCCAACCCCCTTAGAGAGTTTTCAGTCCTCGCTGATGGCTCTTACATCGAGCCCCATTACGCGCCAAGCGCGTATTCTTTCGATATGTACGCCACTCTCACAGAACACGAGATTCTCATTCATACCTCCGTTACCTCAGACAGCCTTACTTCGTATCGAGCGTCACTTTCTAGAGCCGTGCACAATCTTCTAACGGTAGTTCGCGTGCCTCGGGCCTGTCACCACTCAGCAAGAAAACCTTACCAGGTTCGAATGAGTCATGGTGAAGAGAAAGAAGCCCTGGTGCCAGAAATTTCTCCCTTCACTATTGCCTCCCCTCACCAAAAAACAGTACTATTTCTCGCTATAAAAGGCAAAAGGTTTGAGCAACTCATTCAAGTTAGCAGGGCCGGCGAGTCCGGCGAATATGCCTTACAATTACGTGCTTGTCTTGAATGTACTCTAACTGCATTTCCACCTCGAGTGACATTGTTTTGGGTTATTATAAGTATGTAAGCCGTTTAGCGTTATAATTATATCTCTATGAATTTCTAGTTTACTAATTATGAATAGTGGCCGGTTAAACTTCTTTGAGGGGAATATTTCGACCAATGTAGTACAAAGAGTAGGGAACTCTCAGTCTCTTTGGAATGTATGTCCAGATTAATGCACTTAACCATCCCGCGCAAAACGACGGGATAGATTCAGCTATTCCTGCTATATACCGCTTTTCTTAAAACTGATAGGGATAATACCCAAGGTTGAAAAACCAAGATGGCCCCCCCAACAACGCGTATTATAAGTCGATCTTATGGAGGATAATCACACAAAAGTCAATTTCTCAAACGAGCAAAAAGCACGAGTTTCATTGATATCTGAAGACTTGTTATGATAGAGGAAGTTTCAAAACCTTCAGATCTGCATTTAAGTGCTAATAAAAACCACGTATTCTCTACCTCTCTCACTCTGCTCCTGTCAGGTGAATAGGTGACACCCTAGGGTGTGCCTATCAGGCTGGGTCTATATATACAGGCTATCCCTCCCAACTACCAGTTGGAAGGAATAGGGGCTATGTTGACCAATACATCCTATGGCTACTGGCCCCTTTCTACCTACCTGCTATGTGACGGCGTAGGCTATCCATTCACTCTGGGACAGACACATCTGACAGCTCCGAGCCCCTAATCCCATTAAGCCCACAATGATAGAAACCAGATGAACAATATGACATCAATCGAGTAGGCCATGTCTCTATCAACAGCAAAATCCTGGAAGATCGGGTTCTCCCGTTGTTGATAGCACACCCCACTACACCAAGACTGTTAGTATTCCTTTACGGATAGAGTGTGGGCGTAAATTTGAAAAAAAGGAAAGATTCCAGAGATAAACACGCAAGATTAAAGTTGATCTATAGTATTGTACAGAAGGTTATCTGGCATACCGGTGGATCGCAGCCATTGACGTCTTCGTTCCACTGGTAGAACCATCCTAAAGTACTTCGTTAGTATATTCAAAAAGTATTATTGAATGTTTATCTCGGCCGAAGTACGAGATACTACCTACCATTTTGACAGTCGCAAACTGCATATGTAATACAGTAATGAGGGTCTTGGAAAGGAAAGCAACCGCTATCCCCACGACTCTCCAGCTCGACTGGAACGACTCCGGCAATTGCAATGCCAGTAAAGAGGGCGAGGGCGGCGATGATTGTCTTCATTTTGACGAACTGAGAACCGTCGTATAAGTAAGTATAAGGGATTGGAAGCTTTGGAATGACTTTTGTGTCTGTCTACTGAACTTGACTCTCTTGTGGTTGACAGGAGAGGGTATCTGGCATATTTATATACAATGTATGTAACTCTCCCTGGGCGTCGCTCCGGTAATTTCACAGGGGCCCATACCCACGATATACGAACAGTCCCCGAGACATCTTGCAACTTGTGGTTTCCAAGAAAAGACGCATCAAAGATCGAATTTGTAACGGCTGTTGGCTGGCATTGCAGTGCGCTAGCGGAATAGTTACATGGGTAGCTGCATTTGACTAGCTAGCTACATATGATGTTACCACATTGAGTATTATGCCCTATATCACTGAGTTCAACATCTACTCAGTGGCCTTCATCTTGAATCATAAGGTTCATTATCTAGTCTGAAATCTGAGTAGATTACTAAATAGCTTGTTACGTAACCTTAGTGCAGAGATATAATTTATCTAATTGAAAGAACAGGAGCACGATGCGATAGTCAACTTGTAGGGCTGCACTTAGGTCAGAAGCTTCTGGGTTCAGGAACGACAGAAAAGTCTCGCTTGCTTTTCTGCTCAACCAGCTACTGCGATATACGCCGTATCACCGCATAATGAACCTTTCTTAGTTGGTGTTTCCTTAAACTTGCAAGGTGACAGGGCTTCGTTTAAGTCTTGCTTTCTTCGTACATTCAACTCTAGGTATTGTCACAAATAGGGATTGAGATTGTTTAGGTATTGACTTCTTCTAGGGGCCCATGGCTTGCCCGTCTAGGTAAGCACGTGCTATGTATAATTGATCGATGGAGGTCTAGAACCCGAGCTCAACATTTACATTTCTAGCAAGACATGTAGCACTGATAACTCAGCGTAGTGCTTGTTAGCTTTATGGTCCTAGAGTGGTATTGGCATTTATTTCCTTAATACTATGTATTGTGATGGAAGGAGATATAAGTTAATCAGCTTGGGGTTGTTCTACACAAGTAGTCAGCTTATACTTTGCTTATTTTAGACGTTGTCTGGAATAGGGAATCAACGCGAACCCACAAAGCTAATGTGTAACTGGAGCTAACACTGCATGTAACACTAACAACCGAGCGCGGCGCCCGTTAGCTTCCAGGTTCTTTCGAGAGTAAGCTTTTGAATCCACCATAAATCAGCTACCTACTGCAAGAGAAATGTAGTATACGAACCAGTACGGGCGAATCCTTTCTACAGCAAATTATCAATATGCACTATACCCTATCTACTTTAGCGCACCCGACAGTATGGCACGCTAACGCTACCCATGCCTTAGCACGTGCGCCAAGTGCCGTCTGGTACTTGAATACCTTTCATTAAGAGATTTCCCCCCTGTTATCACGTAATAATATACACATGGTTGAAGTAATGCCGCAAGTTGACTGGGTAAGTACCTAAGTTACGTTACATTTTATCTATAATGCCGCAGGTAATGAATATGATGCCAAAGTCCAGTTTGCCAAGTTCAGCATTCTGCGCAATGGCGGCGCTACTTCTGCAAATATCAATTCTCGGGGTATGTCCTGTAATTCACCATGCTTGATTCGGAAGTTGCGTAGCGTCCACATGGCTGTAAGGATAGCCCGGCCCCTTGAGAATACAACAAGGAACCACATAACTAGCCGATTCAAGATAGAAGGCAGGATTGAAATCTGCCTTAGGGTAAAATCGGACTTCGGTACACCTACACGGGGCAGCACATCAGCACCAACACCGCTGCTTCCGGAGATAAAGCTGTATGCACTCACCATCTACCACGAACAGAGTGGACGCTCATTCTCGCGGCGTGGTTGAGCACACTGTCTCTAGCTCAAGTTTCAGCTGATGTACGGCCGTGTCGTTCGTTCGTATCCCATCATAGTCGGGGAATGTTCGAAACGAAGTGGCAAGATAGCATCGCGCGAGAACATTCCATAGCCGAAACCCCGCGTCGGTAGCAGAAATCTTCCTAAAATGTTTTTGCCCCTATCATCTGTACTATAGTCACAACCTTCATATTCTAGCTATTCTTTTAGCTTCTACGAGATACATCACACTTTCAGGTTCTGAATCATCACCCTTTTACTTGGTGTACAGAGTCATTCTCACGCCTATACGCCCTTCGCGTCGTTGTTAGTGCCTATTCTATCCTTGATAATTTTGGACTACAAATAGGCTAGCAATGAAAAAGACTTGGTCAGCAGGAAAGGTAGGTTGTATTGGTGACGGAGACTAGCTCCATACTGTGCCTAGGGAGGGGTATAATTATAATATAGTTTGTCACAGTGTGACCTCTACTATACCTACTCAATGTTGTAGAAGTATTGGAGATAATTGATAGGCAATCCATTGAGAGGGGGCTTTATATTATAGAAGACATTGGTAGATTAGACATATTAACCTTGTAGTGGATGCTATGTTCAATATCGAAGTCAAGGTTCTCTATTACCTCTACACCATATTCTGAAAGTATAATGGGCTTAAAGACTCATAGTACACGCACTAATATCACGCTAGAGTGGGTCGTACGCTATATAAAGGCCGTTGAGCGCTGTGCGCTTAACGGCGTCGTTTTTAGCGCAACAACTAAGCAATCCAGAACCATACCCTCTCCAAGAAATTCCTCGGTTTGACCTCAGGCCAACAGCCCTCCAGCCGATCGATCTCAGCCTTCCCACTCCAAAGATCCATCTCGGCCAGGGGCACAAGCTTCGTCCTCTTAACAAACTTATACCCCAGAACCAAAGCCAAGAAAATAGGCACGTCGATATACGGCGGGACGAAAGTCTTCGCGCTGAACTTCCCCGGGAAGAAAGCGTCAAAGCCATTAAAGAAAGCCACAATGACGCAAAAGCACAGCGCGAAATACGCCAGGAAAGGCTGCAGCGGCGCCTTATACGGCAAGCTATCGCGGGCGATACCATTATGGCGTAGCCCGTAGTAGAAGCGCAGATACGTAATGCACACAGAAGACCATATAATAAGCGTCGATACAGCCGACAGATTCGAGAACCAGAAGAAGACGTTCTCGCCACGGTTACTAACATTGAGGTACGCGAGCAGCGAGAGCAACGTGGTAGCGCCCACGCACGCATACGGCACGCCCCAGCGCTCGAAGGCCAGGAACGCGGGGGCCTTGCCGTCTAGTGCGGCGGAGTAGAGCACGCGGGTGGAGGCGTAGAAGAAGGAGTTCCCCGCGGACCAGGCCGAGGAGAGGATCACGGCGTTGATGATGGAAGGCAGCACGGCGATGCCGCCGTTTTCGATGGCGATGACGAAGGGGCTGCTCGCGGCGCCGGGGGCGGATGTGCGGATGGCGTCGAGCAGACGGGGGTCCATCGAGGACACGCAGAGCGTCACGAGGAATATGGCGAGCACGTAGAATAGCGCGACGCGCCAGAACACGCGGCGGATGGCCTTGGGGATGTTGCGGCGCGGGTTTTCCGTCTCGCCGGAGGCAATGACGACCATTTCGCTGCCGCCGTAGGAGAAAGTGGCTTGTATGAAGACCTTGATGAAAGCCAGGAACCGCCCTAGCGAGCCGCCAACAAGGTACTCGTTCATCGGGCCTGGATTCTCCCAGTACCGGAAGCCGATGCGCTCCCCATTAGGCGTGCCGCCGAGCGTTATGATGAACATGAGCAAGAGCAATCCCACGATGGTCGTCAATTTTATGGCGCCGAAGACAAACTCCGCTTCGCCGTAGACGCGCACGGGGAGACAGTTGACGATGACCAGAGTGAAGAGGAAGAGGGTGATGAGGGCGGCGGTGGGCACGTCGTTGGGCCAGTAGTCGACGATGACAACGCTGACTGTTACTTCAATGGGCACGCCGATGGCGATCTGCCACCAGTAATTCCAGGCGACGGCAAAGCCCAGCGCTTCGTCAACATAACGCGCTGCGTATACGGGTACTGCACCCGGCAGTGGGAGATACGTCGCCATCTCGCCTAGACTATGCACGACACAATACACGTTGAATGCCGTGATGAGGTACGCCAGGAATGCCGACAGCGGACCCGCCAGCGATATTACCTGACCGCTGCCCACGAAGAGACCCGTGCCAATGGCCCCTGACAACGCCATGAATTGCACATGTCGCGACTTCAGCTTCCGTTCGAGAGTGCCGACGTTGCGGTCCTCTTGCTCTCCCTTCGGGTCGCTGGCGAAATCATCGTGGCGTGTTGTCGGGTCCGACTTCGTCTCGTTTTGATGACTTGCCGCCTCGATGTCGGCCATGATAACTGGCTTTAATCACTTTTCTTTAGCTTCCGAGGTGTTTGCTCTTTTTCCCATAGCTCGTCTTCTTAGCTAACATAAATGTCGAAGAATGCGTGAAATTCCAGAGATAGTATCGTTGTGGCGCGAGTACAGATTCTTTGTTCTTGTCGGTGAGGGGAAGAAGCCATGTTGCTTGTCTATCTACAAGACTTCCATACCCTGGCACTGACAACCATCCCAGTTGCGAGGTTCGTGAAAGGCCATGCCGATTATCGCGGGGTAGCTTCAGACTATCTCGCTTTTGGGCTGGATGCTACGTACCATCGCGAGGGACCTGCCTTACTTGTATAGCTTGGCAATAATGTTACCCTCGACAGAAACCTGGGATTCCCAGCCACCTGGTGTGAGTGGATGTTGATCTACGTCTTAGATTGATAGACTTATCTTAGACTTCGTAAGTTGGAGAAGGGTATGCGGGGTAACTCTCAATAAAGATAGCTGTACTTCGTATTGCTCAAATATGTTGTCTCCTGTAAATCATGTTGCATGAAAATGCACATAAATGCAGAGTAAATCAATTGAATTATCATTTATCATTATAATTATTATAGTAATAAATCGGAGCTGGCCTAGTTCAGATAACCGGATTTCAGTAAGCGAGTTACAGGCAAGTACTGGAATCTAATTGAGGTGACGAGCTAATCAAACGTTAGGATTTATTCATTATTTTAGAACAGGTTACAAGATGGCCCGTGACCTACTAGTAAGGACCGACTCGTTTCATCGCCATGATCGACTTCCCTCGCAGATTTCTGGGCGAGAAACCCAAAATTGGTTGAACCTAGAATAGGACGTCTCGTTCCGTTGTGTTTTGCGCAAATAGTTACTGTCTCGCTACATACGAGCTGGCTGCACTAGTTAACATGACTGCGAGAAAACGCGTGGCTAGGCTCTAGTTTCCCGGCGCGTTTTCATGATCAGTTGTAATGATCCATCTAGATAGACAGAGTGCTCGACTTTTGTGTTCATTTCCACAATGTAGATGCGAATATCCCGTTTACCAGAGCGTTTGCTTCTCTTTGCTTGAGAATATTGGCCCAAGGATTTTCGTGAGCTAGCCAAAGACGATTGAATCCTTCCCCACCTTTCGGTGAGCTCTTAGGCTGGGGTATGTTGTAGTAAGTTGGTGTGATGCTTGAGTTCTTGGAGTTCATCTCATAGCGGAGGGCCGAACATATCACCTCCACCAGCTGCAACCCTCCGCCTCTTAGCTTCCCTCTCGTCATCTTTAATCGTACCGTTACTAGCACCGAAGACCGCGCCGTCGTCTTTCGTAGCTACCTTTGGTTTGGTCTTTTGCTGAGCCTGCTCTCTTCTTGCCTTCTGTAATGCAACGAGATCCACCCGATCCGGATCTCGGCATTTCCGGAGTTTCTTGTTCAGTGGCTTCATTGTCTCTTTGCTCGCGCTCTATCGCTTGATTAGCATCCTCCAATTTATGTGGAGATTAAAGGGGTGGCGGGTTCTTACTGCATCCCAGTATGTTGTTCGCCTTTCGGGTGGCTCCTTCTCTAGCATAGCTCTGCAGTTCTGTATCATCCCCAAGACCTGATTCTTGGCGCTCTCACTCTGACCCGAGAAGGCGTCACGCAGCAACCGCTGTAGCAAGCCTTCGTCTGCCATGGACAATGCCCCTAACATGATCTGGCTCGGGGTGTAGTGAAAGTAGGCATCGGTGAGGAGCGGGCTAAACTTGAGGATATCGCGTGTTCGCTGGTGGGCGCGGACAATGCGGGATTCGTCGAAGTCGCCAAGCCTCCGGAGCTCCATAATGGCGCCCTCTAAGGCTCGGTAGGGATGGTGCACATCAAAGGCGAAGCGCAGACCTTGGCACAGGACATATTCGGCGGCAAGCACTTCCTCGCCACTGATGCCGGGGAACTTGTCGACAAACTTCTGTAGGCGGTAGTATAAGCCCTCGGCCTTGCAGGCGAAGAAGATGCAGGTCATGGTCAGGGCGCGGGGCGGGTAGGTCATGAGACTGTTGGTGACGTAGAAGCGACGGAAGAAGACGGCGGCGGTGGCCTGGATCTCGGAGGGCAGGTCGCAGAACTGGGCGGCGCGCAACAGGTCGACGATGTAGAAGTTGAGCAGCATGGCCTCGTCGCCTGGCGTCAGGAAGTCGGGCAGCGGGTCGACTGGCGGCGACGACGCCCGCAGCCGGTTGGAGATGTGCGCCACGGCGAGCGAGCTGGTCTTTTCACGAAGCGACTGCAGATGTGACGGTGAGAACGACCAGAGCCGATACTGTGTCGATTGCCTGTAGCGAGCATCTTCTGTCGCCATGGCTACTTTAAATTCCTGCCTGCTTGCTTAGGCGTCGTATATGAAAGGCGACTTTAGTGAGATGGATGCCCGCTAGTGAATTAATGATTGGTGATTCTTTTGCTTTTGTTGTTAAGCACAGTAGAAGTTAACTTGGTGGAAGTATCAGTGACGGTGACCAAGAGAAGAGGAGAAAGGAAACATTAAGCGACCATAGCCGTTTTCTCAGTAGGTACTCAAGTATGTAGAAAGGAAGTGTTAACACCCATCTTCGTTGATGGCTGGAAGACCAGACAACGTTATCGATAAAGCTGTACTACGTATGTATACTTAGACCTAGGTACTATTGCGTGCTACAGTATTTGGTCTTTACACACTGTACCATGTACTATACAAATTAGCCCAAACTACACCAACTACCTACGTTCACAATAGCTTTTCAACTCCTTCACTTTCCATTACCTCTGTGATCACTAGACTCAAACTTCTTTAGGAGCAATGATAGCGAGGATCTCACATCACTACCTACAGATTACAGAAGGAGTCACAGTTCATAAAGCAGGAATCTCACTACATCTTATTAAATAAAGAGAGTAACAGAATCTGAATCCCTGCCAGCCAAGAATGTCTGCCTAGAAGATCACATACCACCTCAGCCCGCAGGTGCCTAAACGTCCCATTCCACTAGATATCAGCTTACTATATGATATATACCGCTTTAGCAAAGCTCCTTGCAGCGAAGTAGCGAATTGATAACTATACTTACTTCTTTCCGGGACTCAACGGTTACAACCACCTTCGCTTTTTCTTTTGGTTTCTTTTTGAACCTATATGACTCCGTTTCAATTCTGCCGCCGTGCAACCCCTTGTTCTTGTTTGTTTTTTGTTTTTTTTTGCTTTTTTCCCTCTCTCTCTCTTATCTTGAACCCCTTTACGGAGTATTATTATAACTACTCATAGCCTATATTAGACGATGCAAAAGCATGACCATTTCAGGACTTATCTATTATCTACACACTGCTTACTTCTAAGGTGAGCCTATGGAGTAGCGCCCTCAACAATCCCCTATCCTACAAGATATAACAGGCCGAACCTACACTTCTCAGGTCAATTAGACGGCGGTCAAACAATTATATTAAGGGACCTCTTGGTCGTAGGAAAACGCAATATAATCCAGCTAGGAATAATCATCGCAATAGATGCGTGTTATCTCTAATTCTGCATCCTCTGTACGCTATTCCTCGTGTGGCCCGCTACTCGGCGCAGGCTATTAGTATAGCTACCCAGGACTAGGCCAAAGTACAAGGCACATGATACCTATAACGAGCCCTTTCTTTTATCCTATCTTCTGGGCAGCACTTTATCTCTACAAGGCCCCCAGTCGAGTGAGCTCGTGAGGCCAACCACTTGTTGAACTCGGCTTATATCACACGATGGAAAGTGGAAGAGTAGAAGATCTCCCTTAATGCCACTGGGTAAGTATGCCACTGTCTCGAAGGGAAGAGTTGAGATGTTAGAAGAAAACCTTAGTGCGCAAACCCACGGCAACACCAGCTGATGGGCTTATAGAGCCCTGCTATCGATCAAGTTGCTGACATAGTGGGGGTTCCCTCGTCGACTATCGCCGTAGTTGTATACCCAAACGATCTAAAGACCTTCTGGTCATTGACGCCGAACCTATTAAAGGCTAAGGCACGCCCTTCACATATGTTTTTGTATGAATACCTATATTGAATCTACTCATTGCGGTCGTTGCAGAGTTTTTGAAAAGGGACTCTTACTCGATAGAGTTATTATATGGGCCTGATATTTGACTAAATTCTTCTCTCAGGACTTCGTCCACGGATATATGATCTACCCCTGCTGGGCGAAATATCTCTGCTTAAACCCCCCGGCCTTCCAATCAATGAATATACTATCCTTGGCACAATTCTTGTCTTTGACCTTGACCGCCGTGCAGACCCAGAGCTCCTTCTCTCGCAGCTACGCGACCTCGACCTGCTGCGACATATTGCAGTTTCATGCCCACCCAACTCTATCTGCTGGTTCCCCGAATACCGAGTGTACACTGTAGCTCTATCGTAGATCTTCTCAAGGAACCCGTACAAGGCGTCCAGGCAATCCTTTCCTGAACAACGGTACACTGTACAGCGAAATGCGGCGCAGTCGACTCCGGGACAGCGATGAGATGGTTCGGCAAAGGGGTTGTGACATGAGGCTCGCTCCATGGTGTGCCGTAACACTCGCAATCGCTCATCCCGCGCATCCGCACTATTATAGAGTACCTCGAGATGGGGATAGTCGTCGGGCACTTGTTCGAGGATTTCTACGAATCGGTACCGTTGCATATCTTCGAACACAATCCTAGCCACATGGCCAAAAAGCTGGCATGGAGACTGATTCTGTCGCGGCGGTCCTATTATATCCTTGTATTTCTGAGATACCAGACTCAAGAGCGCATATATCCGATCCCGAGCCTCTTGCGCCTGCTGATACCGCGAGAGGTACAGGATTAGACTGAAATCAAGGTTCTGCTCGTTGTCATAGATCTGCGAGATGAGCCATACATTGCGCGCATTCTCGACAGCTCGCTGGGCGCTCCCCAAAATCGTCACGGACCGCGCAGGGTTCCCTCTCATTGACAACTGCATCTTCATCGCGAAGTCGACCATGATGTTCCATTTTAGCTCGTATATGCCGCAGACCAAGATGGTGCGATTTGAGAGAGCCAGCTCCTGCAGGATCCACATCCGGTCCCAGTAGTCCTTCTTGAACATGTGTCCGATCCCGCTCGAGAGCCGGGAGTCCTGCTGCAGCTCCCGGAGAAGGCGTCGCTCGGCCGGGCTCGGTCGTCTTCGGCGCATCCCTGGATCTGGCGCACGTAAGGCGCGCAGGCGTTCGAATGTGGTTTTTGTGTTGTCACCCGCTTCGCCGATCCAGGCGATCACTTCCCTTGCTCGCGTGAAAATGCTCCCCATCAGCGCCACTTGCACGCTCTTCTCTCCGTAGATGTCGCTCTGGTTGATGCAGAGGGCGTCTATCCACCACCATCCCATCCATTTACTGTTCCCCCCGGATGACGCGGTCGCGTTCATCCGTTCGATAGCGTGTTCCAGAAATCCGTGGAGATTCTCCGTGACTTGGAATGGCCCACCATCTAATAGTATGGTCCTCCTTCGGTGGGTATTCCCCCAGGTATAGGATAGGGCAGAGTACCCATGGGACAGATCTGCGATATGAATCACTTTCAACTCGCATTGTATCAGGTTTCCTGGCCCAAGATTACGAGCGATTCGTACAAGTCGGATCTGATTAGTGGGCTTCGGCAATGGATGATACTGAAACTCATGCTTCGGATGAATGGCAACACCATACCGCCCAGTTCTGGGGCGACTTTGTTGTCGCGCATAACTATAAGACCCGGAAACGTGATGTTCACTTCTTCGTCTTGGCAACCGTAAACTTAGCACGTCGAGCAAAGCTCCGCCTACCAAGGCGCCACCGATCTAGGTATATAGTCAGATGATGTGAGATCAAGATGCACAGAAACGCTCTTAATCTTAAAAAAGAGCCGAGTATGATAAATGAGAGAACCCTTACGATTGTATCTTTGTTAAGGCCCATGACATTACCGACGCGCTTCCTGACAGTTGGGAAGGTGCGACCTGAGGACTACAAAATCATCTGAACTTCAAGGCATGGAGGCTACTTGATTATATGAAGCTATTCGGATGCGGGTCGACGGGGGGCGCGAACCATCGGCTGCATGTCATGTTTCAGGGGTGGCGCAGGAAGCTGCGCCTTCGATACCACTCAGAATGTATTACCGGCGATTTTTATTTGCCATGTTCCTCTCAGGCATTCAACTAGGCGTCTCACCACCTATTCTAGACTCCTGGCTGCTGTTGTCTCCAACAAAAGGGCTTGGCGCTAGCCTAGTTGTAAGTCAACCTGGGGCCTCACCGGCCTTGGTCTCGTGGGCTACCTATTATCTAACTACGTGTCAGGATCGAGCTACAGATAATGGTGTAATACGACCTACGTTGTTGCGCGAAGATCTCAAACCTTCCTTCAACTATGTCCGTCACTATATACAAGAACCTTCGTTTGTCTCTTTGTAACACTACGTATAAAACATACAAAACTATTCCCGACTATTGTACCTGACTAGACCAACTACCCATTCGTCACAATTACCTAAGACATCTACCCCTCCATAAGCCACATGGTGGGATTGCCGGCGCTTACGCCAGACCTTCCAACTTACCTTCCTACTACATACCTAGTCTACCGACTATATTGCATTGCCCTCCACTGCCACCTAACACCCATGAGACCCTAGGCTGACGTAGAAGATAACGGCTCTCAAACGGGGTTGAAGACGACATAGTTCTTATGCTTTCAACAGTCTGAACCTAATACTCGCCTAGTCCCAGACAGACTTGCTAAGAACATTACTCACGATATTTCTTTACGGAACTACCTAACCTAATCTCCGATATATCGTAAGGACCAGAGATCACTGTATATAAAGCTAAGCTGGAGATTCAAGGGTGAAGTCAGAACTTCTACACTACCCGAGTCTCAGCCTGGAAGTATCATGTCATTGGGGGGTGCATGCGCTCACAGCCGAAGGAGAATGAGTATATCCAAGTTATATTCAAGTATCACTTGTACTTGTAAAAGGTATAAACGAGAGACTGCTTCAACGAGTTAGTTTCTAGCTATGACCTGTAGAGATAATGTCTCTATCATTGTCATACACGATACTTTACAGTAAAACAAAACGGAAAACAAATCACGCCTATATATAATATGATTGCTCACCAATGCGCCCAAGAAAGCCCGTAACCCCTTTTTTTACCCTTATGTATGCTGACTTAGCCACTGAGTGGCTAAGCTAGCCCCTTTTCACTTTACTCCGACTACTTACGTATATACTCTACTTCAGTGTATAACTAAGAACACAATACGATGCGAAGCCTATTATTGACACCATAGCAAGGATATCATGAATACCTTCCTAGATGACTAAGAAATTGGTAGGTGGTTGATAAGAGAGCTTGGGATGAGTACCCAGCCAACACCGTTCGATATCCAGCAGGGGATATACACAGGAGTGGGGAATTCAACATTCGATTGCCTAATCAATTAGGTTTTCTTACGATCAAGCAAGTCCCCAAAATTGGTTGTACGACTTGATAAGCTTGAAAGTGTAGAAACTAAGCCCATCTCTACGCCCAGGGGTAAATCGTACCCCTGAGCGAAGCTATTCGTTTTGTCCATTTAAATACTAGCCCTATATACATACCGAAGTGCACTGGTAGGTCTACCATGAGATTCCAAGCCCAGCGTGGCAGTGATAGTATATGTACATCCGACCATTTGCCTGGTCAGGAACATGATTTCCAAGGGTAAGATACAACATGACTGTTATGAGTGAGGTATTCGGTACATAAATCGTACACGCGCTAGGCGCTCTTGCTATGCATTCCTCATCTTGGGCCGCCTAAGCAGCTCATAGGACCCGAGTGGCAACAGTACCAATAGGCCTTTCCACAAACTCCATGATGCCGTCCACGATATTCTTACGCGCAGGCTCGGATGCTACCTGCTTGCCAGCCAGATAATTAAGCCAAAGCAGGCGCGAGACCCTCTCATCATTCACGCGGCCGATGGAACCCATACCAGTCTTCCCATCGTCATATATCACAGTCAGCCGCCCAGCGGCGTCCCGACAAAGGATCAATTCCCTAGACTTAGGCACCTTCCCACGGTTAAAAAGGGACTTAAACTCCTTCATCGCAAGGGCAAACGCCTCATCCCCAAACTCGGCATTATTCCCCTGGGACCGAGCCGTGATGGCGCGGACGAAGCCGTCCCGCAGGTGATGGAAGTCCGTATCTCTCACGGGAATAATCCGGAACAGCGACCGCGGACGGACTTCCCTGAGGACGGAATCCCAGAGCTTCTCGCCCTGCTCCGGGTCGAGGAGGGCCTGGCGCAGGGTCTCCTTCTCGCTCGCGACGAGCGTCGTGGCGATGGGGTTGATTTCCTTCACGAGACGCGCCTGGAGCGCCGCGATGTCCTGCGTCGCGATGTAGTATCCGACCATGTACACTTCGAAGCCGAGGAACGTGACAGTCCGCACGCCGAGGCCGACTAAGGTGTACTCGACGCCATTGACCTCTTCCTGTCCTCCCTCGGCGCCGATGGCGAGGTCTATCAGGCGCGGAAATGTAGGCACGGTGCTGTTCCCCGTGGGCACGACCTCGCGGCCCTCGGCATCGTGCAGGACGGTCTTGCGCTTGGATCCGCCGTCGGTGGTGAAGGGGTCGGCTTTGTCGGGGAGCCCGGAATCAAGCTTCGTGGGCTTGCGTATGGCGACGACGAGGAGGTAGGCGGTGTAGCAGGTGGCGATGACGCCGGCGATGGCGCCGCAGAGCAGGAAATTGCGCCGGCGGATGTGGTAGTGGTGGGATTCGTTCCTCATGCGGTTGACGTTGAG
Source organism: Xylaria sp. FL1042 (assembly GCA_022495085.1). Classification (NCBI taxonomy): domain Eukaryota; kingdom Fungi; phylum Ascomycota; class Sordariomycetes; order Xylariales; family Xylariaceae; genus Xylaria; species Xylaria sp. FL1042. Next base: position 97,095 of record MU380222.1, read on the forward strand.
GCCCTCGACGGCACGGCCGGACGATGGTCGTGCGCCTCGCAGGAAGGTCCGGCGCTGGACTAGGCATGGATTTCTCTGTAGGTGGCATTGCATGCGCGGCGCAAACGGGAGACGAGAGCCTGTCGCGAGAAACCGCAGAAGCGGTGTTGAGGATGCAGGTAAAGAACGTGGTGCCCTCATCGCGGACATCGACGATGATTCCTGGTTTCCAGGACGGCAGACAAAATACTGTATGTGTTTGAACAGAAACTACAAGTGACGTCTATTCATGAATGCAACAAGCCCGGAATAATTGTGGCCGAGGTCGAGCTCAATTGCTATGCGACTGGAATCTGAACACAATTGGAGCTCTGTAAGGAAGTGTGGAGGTGTGGAGAGGATGCAATTGATGATGCATGGCGTTGCCGGTGACGAAATAGTCGATAGCTCCCCCAGAGAGGTGCCTGCCCAGGTGTGTTCACGAGCTCCACCTTTTTACATCCATTTGCCCGGATTGGTTAATAATACCTTTTAAATATGAGGATATTCAATTACACGATACCTAGGTACCTCTCTATCGCATCTGCATGTTGGAGGTACTACACTACGTAAGACTGAGGCACAGCACAGCTGGTACGCGAAGAATACAATTTTTTTTAATTTTCCTTTTCCTTTTCCTTTTCCTTTAAATTTCCATTGGTTACAAGCTCAATCTCCCAGTACTATACCAGTACTATACTAGTAGTAGTATTCCTCAATTATTATATAATGTAGCCTACCTCGCCGCGCCGGTGGGTCCGTTTCCGAGACATGTCGTTCGTAGCCGGTGGGTCGGACTCGGGACCGAGTTTTGGGGGTGTAGCCCCGAAACCGCAACGCCTTCAGCGGCTATCAATGTCTCTCTCAGTACGTATTTCAGCACCTATTTCAGCACCTATTTCTTGACCACAGCTGTATATTCAAGTTAAGAAGTTGCAATGATGATGCAATTGATAGTTAAGATCTAATTTTTCATTGTATATTTTTCTCGAGAAAAATTCGTGAAATGTAACTGATTTCATGTGATGATGTTGTATACTCGGACATCTCGGGCATCGCGTCGGTCTTATACCACCAAGACATTGACGTTGGTATATACCTAATCCCTGGCAAGACATGTCGCATAACTTAAGCGGCACAGTCGACGGGACCGTGGGCCGAGTCTCACGACCGAGATCCCATTATTTATGCATTGGCATCCAGAAAATCCTCTAGCTTAGTCGACGTTGAATGATATGATGTCCGAGTATTCGGACGTAGCCACCACATATAATAACAAGATCACCTCTATTCCCATCGGTCTGACAGAAGCGCTGTTACCTTCCATAGACATTACAACTGAGAATCTTACGAATTACCCTCGATTAAACTAAGACCAGAGTTTTGACTCTATCTTCTTTCCATTACAACAAAATGGCATCAGCATCTCCGAGAATCGCCATCATCGGCGCTGGACCAGGTGGTCTCATGCTTGCAAGCATCCTGAACCACAATAACATCCACTCTACAATCTATGAGCGCGATAGTAGCGCCGGTGCCCGCTGCCAAGGTGGTACCCTCGACATCCACGAGTACTCGGGACAACTAGCTCTCAACGCAGCAGGGTTGCTGGACCAATTCCGCATCGCCATGAGGCAGGGGGGCGATGCTATGAGGAGTAAGTCCCCATATCAATATCCCCTTTCCCCCTTTCCCCTAAACTACCCTTTTCACTACCCCTGAAGTCGTAGTTTCAATACTAACGCCACAACAGTCCTCAAAAAGAACGGCACAGTCCTCTACGAAAACAGCGGCGAAAGCAGCGAAGAGTCCGCGGATAACCAAAACGGAGAAAGCAAATTCGTCAAGGGCCGCCCAGAAATAGACCGCGCAGCCCTCAAAGACATCCTAATCGCCAGCTTACCAGCGGCTACAATCCACTGGGGCCTTAAGGTAACCTCCGTCACGCCAGTCCCAGGCTCCAAGCAATGGACCCTCGAGCTATCCGACGGCTCGCGTCCCGCGCCTTTCGACATCGTAGTCGGTGCAGACGGCGCCTGGTCGCGCACGCGCGCGCTGCTTACCGAGCAGCAACCCTTCTACTCAGGCGTCACAGCGCTCGACGTGGGTCTTATCCACGTCGACGAGGCGGCCCCCGACGTCTCTGCTTTCGTAGGGATGGGAAATTGCTTCATCTGGGCGAAAGACCGGGCCTTGCTCTTCCAGCGGAACGGACAGGGGCGCGAGGCAGAGGCTAGATGTTACGTGTGTGTCAAGACGAATTCGAAGACCCCGCCCAGCGCCAAGTCTCTACTTGGGGAGGAAGACGATGGGACCGAGGTTGATTGGATGGATGCCCAGGCGAGAGGAACGTACGTTGAGAGGTATTTTGGGGATTGGGATCCTGAGATCAAGCGCATTTTGCTCTCGCTGCGTGACAAGTCCGTGCTGCGACCCCTGTACATGTTGCCGGTAGGTCTTACGTGGGAGTCACGACCAGGTGTCACCTTGGTTGGCGACGCGGCGCACCTTATGACGCCTTTCGCGGGTGTTGGTGTGAACGTCGCCTTGATGGATGCGTTCGAGCTAGCGCAGGGTATCACTGATTGTGTCAAGGCGGGAAGCACGGATGGAGACGCCCTGGCGACTATGTTGCAGCAGTATGAGAAGGGCATGTTTACTCGCTCGGCCAAGGAGGCTGGTAGGACTGCAACATCTATGGATTTGCAGTTTCGGGAGGATGGTGCTGAGAGGATGATCAAGATCATGAGCGAGCGCCAAGAGGGTGGGGAGCTAGTGTTTGAGCAAAGAGGTTGATGGTCTGCTGAAAAGGAGGTAGTCTGCCCGGGCTGCACCTGTCGGCAATTTGTGTTATGTTCGGTTCCTGTATGATTACTATTTTTGCATAGATAACATCACTCATGCCATATCTGTATCTCATATTGACAAAATATCTATTGGTGACCTTATGTAAGTCCCTTATCTTAGCCACGGACGATTGTAGCTTAGAACGTCGAGTCATCACTAGGCTTAACTTCCTCCATCCACTCCTCAACTCATTTCTTCATCCACTGTGGACTTACTGGAGCCATATTTCGCAGGGTTTCGCTACTTGCCACTGCCTGAGTGATGACCATAGGCAACTGTGATTGGCTATCCTCTGGCAAACATGGCCATATGATTTCACGGTAGAAATCAACTATCTTCATAGCCGGGTTTATGGCAACGATAGATGTGAGAGAGTTCGGCTACTATAGATGGTGCCATGACTGCCACGTCGGTCGGGGTTTGCTTGAGGACATCTACGACGCCTTGTGCTATCATAATCACCCTCTGCTGTTTCTGGAATAACCAGAATGTTCCCAAATAGAATGGTATACAGCAGATACTGTACTAGGCCAGCACAATATAATTGGTCAGCGTCGGATACCAGTGTGTGCATCTCGGCTCGGGCTCCATCGGGACAGACATACATGAAATGGTGGTAGTGTCGATAATATCCGTTTTCCGTGTATGAATGATTCGATGGACGCCAGCCCGTCGGACGGATCCCGACTACTAGTTTCAATGTGCCGCATAGCAGTTGCTTGGTCCACTTCAGGGGTTTTTGTATGCCTGTTGAACCAGAGCTGTGGCTAAATCGCGCGTTAGAGAACCTACACCTTAAGTTCTAACTTCTCGAGACCTACATAATAAATAACGATTCAATAGCGGCCTATTTAAGCTTTTATTCATAGTGTATGCAGTGTGTATTGTAGAAATAAGGTCGTCAAGACTTGGAATTGTGAGATGTCGGCATGATTCAATAGTTTCCAGAATGGTCCGCGTGGTTGGATACGTAGGGTCTGGTGAGATCAAAGTTTCGCACTTGAGTGAACTGAAAAGCTTGCGATGGGCTACGAGACTGTTACGTGGCGAAGTGAAAAAGACCTATAGAATTGTTCAGAATCATGATTTTAGACGATACCGCTCACCCTATGGCTCATATTCATAGCAGCCAACACCAGAGCCGTGAATCGTACGTCATTAGGACCTACGTAGGCTACAACTTCATCTGGTCTATCAGGGCCTAACTGCTCAGCAAGCCACCATGCCAAACCGTCCACAAAGTTGGTCAATTGAGCATAGGTGATATTGCGCACGCCGGCTGTGTACAAAGTCTGCTCTACTGGCCATGATCCATACACATAATCGGGTGTCTTATCAGCCACTTTGTCAACAATCTGAAGCAAAGTGAAATCTCACCAGAACGCGGCTGAAATTCGTTTGCCTGCCATGAGTCACTACGAGCGGCGAAATTCCGGTTCAAACACGAAGATGATGATAAGGGTGCGGGGAAGGTCAAAATGAAGTGAGGGAGGGGCTAAGGGACGAGCAGGTGCTGCAGTGCGCCGTATTATTTAGCAGAGTAATACAACGCACGGAGAAGGGAACACTACGTTTGCATTTGCAGTAACATATAATTAGATGACGGTATCAGGGAATGGTTGTCAACGGGAGTCTGGCGGGGTATACCAATCAATAAAGGGCAGAACCGCCCTGCTGTGTCAAGTAGACAAGGATTTCGGAGTGGGAACTGTACTACCTAATACACTGAGGTGTAAACCTGCTGAACTTTGTCTAACAAACATGCGTCTGACTTTGTCATCAATTTCCAGAAGTCCCATAGTATCTTGTCACGGATAACCGCTATGCATGCCCCGGTTCTTAAGTGCGATGCTTCTTCCGCCATCATCTTTAGAGGGGTCAAAATCTCCGCTGTACGATGCGGCATGAGGCTCAGGCGTCGTGAAGCGACGAAATGAGAGAAGCCATTTAATACCTGGGAAATTGGCCATAGTCGCCTTGTCAAGCAGGGGCTTATACATGAGCAGAGAGGCAGAGATAAGGTAGACGCCTGGCTCTACTAAAGCCCAGATTATGAGCTCCGCGGCGTTATACGTCGCATCTGTGAAAGAATTCGTATTGATAAACGAGACAAACCGGAGAATTGACGCGACGAGCCCACTATTAAGTAATATTCAGTATATGCTATATTGATAAAAGCGGTTGCTTGCTTACAAGCTGCCAACGGCGAAGGTGAATGACAGTGCTAGCTTCACTTTCGTGGTCACCTCAAGGCCCCAGATGACAGGAAGTGGTACTGCGAGTAGTACAACGTCCGTGACAATGTTGGGAATCGAACCCAAGACAAAAATAGCTTCTTTGTTTAGACAATGCGCACTCTGAACCTGGGATGAGGCCCAGTTAGCTGAAAAGGGGCGGCATGCTGCAAGGAGTGAAATCGTTGTTGCGATGGGCGTAACGATTAGAATTGATACTGTAATGTAAAGTATAACAGAAATGATTCGTTTTGGGAACAGAGTTAGATAGAGTTTGCAAATGGCTAGCTTTGTAATGGTAATTGTCGAGAAGTACCAAACAGAAAATGCTACTAGATATTTGAAGAATAATGTGATTTTCTCAGGTTTGGTCTCCGCGAGATAGTCGATGTGATACCCAACGCCGGCTTGGACTACGCCACCTATTTGCGTTGAGCTCATGTATTGAAATTTCAGATCTTGGACTCACCAATGTAAATACCTGTTGCTATCAACTGCGTAATGAGCGCGATTATCACGAGAAGATCCGCCAAGTCATATGGGCGTTTCGTCAGAGACCGAGCGTAGAATCGCAAGACAACCGAAAACACTTGGAGTGGCGTAAAAAACGAGATGAAGACTATCGTCCGCCATGAACTATCTTCATCAAGCTTATGTTGGCTCGACATTGTGTACATGGCCAGAATAATAGGTATTACTTAGATAAGAGATGGTGGGCTTTAGTTAGAATATTGTATCTCTGGGATGGAGACTTCAGTATGAAGATGGATTATGCAGTATAATGCATGACTTCAAAGAGTGAGGGCTTTTAAACAGACTGTCTTTAAGTCTCCCGCAAGCCAATTATAGGAGTACGTACCTACATATCGTGTTTCACAACGACCCAACATCTCTGTGTAATACAATCACGATCCAATCCACGCCGTTATATTATGTAGCACATGCCTCAACCGAAACAGCTATATTACTCTTAGGATTTTGTATCCGAACGATGACGCTAATTCGGGCTGCTTATAAGTTCGCGGGCTTGAATCACCACGATGTGGCTTAGTTGAAGCTCACGTTACTGGGACCGAGGCCGGTAACTGGGAATATCTAAACACTATCACTACCACCAAGACTTTATAGCTTGTACCCCCTCTCTAAAACTAGACCTTTGATCTATAAAATGCAATGTTGGTTAATATGCTAAAAAAATAGCTGTGGGTTAGTTAGCATCAGTAAAGCAGCCTTAGCTCTTCATCACCAAGTTGTTCACCGTGTCTTCAGTCAATCCTTCATTAATTTCACGAAAGCTATTTGTTTCTCTTCCAATAGCTAGTAGTCTCTAGTTGCACTATCAAGCGACAAGTTTGACGAGCATCCGCACACCGATCTATGAGCTTGTCGTACACACTTTGCAACTGACTCACTTCCCTCCCTTGGCGCTTCAGTTGTGTGGCCCATGCGTGTGGGTCGTTGCTAAACAAACTTTCGCACCTGGAAGCATCCCTAGAAATTTTAGTGCTCATATGATTTTCTTATTCACGATCCAAGGTGCTCAGTAGGTAGGTGTGGGCCGCGGCCTACTCAAGATATCAGCGCTATATCAAATTCTTTGTGCATCCGATCGGGAATATTTCTCGTGTTAGAGGTTACCTAGGATCTCGAGACAGAACTCCTTACTGAGTATAAGGAGAATACACCGATTAACACGGCAGGACTTGCTCAGCCAGTAACCACGGCGATGCAAATCGCCCTAGTAACGCCGCTTCCTACGTAAGGGGTAAGACCACAAGCAGTAATCATCCATTCTAAGGGGAAAATTGCAGCCGTCAACGCGGCTGGATACTTGTCACGTCGTACGGCTTGAGCTGTCTCTTTGCACTGCAGTTTCATGCGATCTGGCTGCAAGGCACGCGGCCTACCTCGGAGCGGCATGATCTCGATTGCTCTCGGCAAACATGATCTCGAGCCTTTGACAAGAGATTTGTCACGAGGGAGTAGTGTTAATTGATTGCACCAATAGCCTTAGGGTGCTACTATCTCGGCGGACGCCAATGCGATCGATGAACTCACTTGTCACATTGACATTGAAGGTGGTATTTCTCATCACCGCTTATTCCTTAACACAGCTTATCACCCGAGGCTTATGGACGATGTGGCCAATAAATATCTGGACTGTTCCAAAGACTTCAATTTTGCCTCTACAATGAAGGATCGTATCACACTCTTATCCTTGGTGTCTAGTTGAATTGCATCTTTAGATTTGGACTCTAGCTATTGAGTTTCTAATCCCATCTCACCTAGTTAGTCAATTTATAATGTCATTAAGACAGTAGGGGACCAAACCCTTTCAAATGCTCTCTATGTAATCACCAGGGCACACACTTTTGTCAGGATATAACTTGTATTGGGGATAAGTGAGCTTATTCTGGGTAGCTTTCGAGACGAGACCAGATGATCCAGCCAAGTAGGCCTCGAATACGAAACGACGAGGCATTAAAGCTAGCCCGGATCTAGCCAGTAACTTAAACAACAAAATCATACACATAACAACAAAACTCAAGATAGTACTAAGATCTCCCTGAGCGGCAGGCGGGACGAATTATGGTTATATCCGAATTGTGTGCGCCCCGATCAATGATGTTGCAGAAGGGAAGTTGCGTGGTGGGTCCCCTGCAACCAGTCAATAACACGCATGAAGTGTTAATCAAGATAAGACTATGCCTAGGACTAGTAGGGCTTGTTCACCAACATCTTAAAAGTCTAATATCAATCACGACGTGAGGATTCGAATATACTTGTCCACTACAACAAAATGTCGAGCCCGTACCGAGTACTCACGTGTATTAGACCATCATTCAAACACGGGATTGGACTAGACCCCAGCGCCTTCTCTCATGCATCGCGTAACAAAACGTTGATAAAGATAGATGTGACTCTTTTAATTGTTTGTAGATTGGGTTTCCTCATTTACGTTGCAGGAAGACAGGTCTTATCGGGTCTCAAACCTTGAGGAGACGAACAGGCTTAACATAGACTTGCTGCGCTCTTCAGACAGTCAAGTCACTTAATTCAATGGGGACCCGAATGATCACAAGGAACGTAGCTCATTTAATTTAATAGGAAATTCCGGCAAGCCCTGCTATCTGTATCCTTTTCCTTCCGTTATAGCTGTCACCCCCTTTTATCTCTGCAAGTCTGTTCAGCCACTTCGTGGCTGAACCCCTTTACCCAGCCTCACTCATTCTACCTACACGACTTCACCATGTCATTAGGGCAACCAAGTTATTTATAGAGACGCTTTCGATCGCTTGATAATGGCTGCTTGGGTAGAAGTTATAAGTAGCTAGCTGTTACCAACACTCCAAAACCGCTAGAGAAAAAAATACCCGGTTATTAGTAGCCCTAGCTCATCATTAACCTTCAGCATGGCTCGACACTTTTATCGTGGATAGCCTCTACTGCCCTTAGTCGTCTACCTGCATCTGGGGTTCCATGGATAGCGTTCCTGGCATATCAGCGACACACCAGCACTATTATAAGACGCCCAGTACAACCCAGGTTTCCCTCGAGGTGTTGCCAGAGCTGGCTAATCCTGGGCCTCTTGCTGTGAATTTAAGGATTTGCCCTCAGATTTTCTTGTCTGAAAGTTTAATTCTGTCGATAGTAGCTCTAGTAATGCACTCGCTCTTTGTGGTGTGGGAATCACATTTTCAATTCAAGTACCTTTTCCGTCCCAGACTAGACTGGAGAAAGCTGTACCAACAAGGTCGACATGCGTGCTTCTGTAAGCACGTCTATGGATTACTGCAATTGAATAGATACCTAAGGAAGAATAGGCTAGAGGCGGTGAGCGTAATACTTCCGATGATACCAGACTTGTGGGCAGTGGACTAACTGTCCGTAGATATAACAATACACCATAGGATGTGAGGGGCGCAGCAGCAATCCATGTTATTGTTAGGAGGACACACATGACGTCTTTGTAGATCATCTCGACCCCATGCAGGGGTTTGGCCTCCTCAATCTAACCGCATACCATAGAATGGCCCACTCTCCCACCTTCGTCCCGGGGAGCCCCGTCCGGGTAGGTACCTATATTTCCCCATTCATACGAGCATCCTATCGGCTATGACTGCGTAAGCTACTCACGTGTTAGTTACAAGGATAACAAGTTTTCGTCCCTCAAAAGAAGGACCAATACAGAAAACACCTCACAGTCAACATCCCTCCGTCTATTGATATCCGTTATTTTAGGATACCGGAGGATCCGAACAGACCTCATGCGCTAAGCTATATTAAAACTTCTCTACCATTTTACTTCGGTCGAGGTATCATGCATTTGGTTATATAGTGAGTGTCCAAGTGCTGGGTAACGTGGCACTCTTCTCAAGACCTAAGTCACTCAGCTTGAAGAACGCCCAGGAATGATAGAGACTGAAACAAAGTCTAGGCTCCTCAAATTCATACTCTTCATCAAAAATTTTCAAGATTTCTTCGTGACACCTTTAACTTCTCAAATATCTATCAAGCTTCGGGGTTGTCCTTTTCAGGAATTGACGACCATTAGACCTTAGTTAAGGCCACATCTAAATCAGAGCCGTCGCATCTCCTAGAATGGCAGCTAATCCACCCAAGCCTATTCGAGTATGGATTACACGTGCGTTTCGCCATTTACCAACTGTTTGTGTACGAACCAGATGCTAACAACACCTCCTAGCCCCTGGACCGAACCCGTGGAAGGTAGCTACTATAGCCGTCAATTTTATTGACTTGAATGACTCAACGAGTCTAGATACAAGATTATTCCACATGCTAACATCTCCTCACACAGGCAGTCTTCCTATTTGAAGAGCTAGGTCTGAACTATGAAATCAAATCATTTCGTTTCGACGACGTCAAGAAGCAACCCTTTATCAACATCAACCCAAACGGTCGCGTACCAGCCATCGAGGATCCAAACACGGGCCTTACGCTTTGGGAGTCGGGCGCCATCTACCAGTACCTCATTGAAGTGTACGATACTGAGAAGCGGCTTTCATACGACTCGCTCAACGAAAGACACCTCTGTAACCAGTGGCTCCACTTCCAGATGAGCGGGCAGGGCCCCTATTATGGTCAGGTGAGCTGGTTTTCGCACTTGCACCCGGAGAAGATTCCATCCGCCATTGAGCGCTATACCAACGAGGTTCGGCGTATCCTCGGTGTACTTGAGACCGTGCTGTCCAAGAAGCCCGCTGATGCGCAATGGCTGGTTGGCGACAAGATGACATTTGCGGACATGGCCTTCATGCCTTGGAACTTCCGTCTCAGCGAGGTTCTTAGTTTGCCGTGGGATGAGGTATGGAAAGACACCCCGCATGTCCGTGCCTGGCACGAGCGCATGGTCGCGCTACCTTCGTGGACACGCTGCATGGAGCAGCGCACACGCCTCATGGATGAACAGGGCTTGCAATGGAATGGTGTGCCTAAAGGCATCAACACCTTTACTGATTATGAGGCTAAGATTGCTGCTGGTGAGGACACGACGGCGAAGTAGTCAATATTAAACAAATCATCTTACAAGTAGGCTAGGTTAAGCGACTTAGTACGACGCGGGGAAAATCGAGACAGTTCTAGAAATGACTAGCATGATGCTGAAAGACTTACGCGGTCTAATTTTTAAACGATTTCTTATTACCATTCCTTGATTTATAGTTATGATCATAGCCCTTGCGAACTTTTTAACTCATAGGAAGGGTTGTGTTGTTATACTATTTGAATGAGCAGAATTGACAAAAAATAAAGCATTTCCAAATCTCAGCAGAAGAGGATAAACAATTTTTGATACTAAAAAGTTAATTTATTAATTGCTCCAGGTTCTATTAATAGAAAGGAAGAAATAGTAGGCTCGATGTAAGAAACAGAATTGAACCACAAGCTAAAGCCAATCTGAGTAACCGTAGATTGTTTCCTTTTCATTTTCGGAATTCCTTGTGATGAAAAGTTATTTTACTGAGAGCCTCGGTGAATGTAGTGTCTGTGTTCAGCATCAACTTAGACTCTCGGAACTACTTTCCAAAGGCTTACGTCCGATCACCGTTCGAATACAGCCACGGTGAAGAACCACGCCCTGCTCCGTCTCCCGCACAGCTTCTGTAAATACCTGCTCCCAGAACTCCCTTGTCACCGTCTCCTTGTTACTATCTGTCATTGGGGGGTGGAAGGAAGCAGCTTCTTCCCATATCATGAGGAAGTTCTCAGTCCAGCCTTGGTAATGCTGCTTAGGTATCCCATGTTCGCATACGTGGACATCTTGGAAGCCTGCGTCGTCCAAGTGCTGATAGAACTCCCTCACGAAGTCAAGCTTCATGCCTTGTGTGTCTTGTCCGCGCTTCATGAGCTGAGCAAGCATTTCGCATGACCCCTTCGACTGTTCCGGTGATGGTGTCTTGACTATGAAGTCTGGTCCCATCTCTTCCCATTGTACCCATCCACCTGGTTTTAATAAAGCCAAGACAGAGGATAGTAATGGTTTGGTATCGTTGTTGAAGATAATACTTGAGAAAGCGCGGATACAGACGATGTCAAAGGTACCAGTGATGTCATCTGGAAGCTCCTTTGACAAAATGTCGAGCTTGCTTAGTCGTATCGATTTTGGAAGGAAAGCTGGCAGAGGAAAGTTGGTCTCATTGATGTCGTAGCCTTCCAGTTGGAACCGGAATCGGTCGTTAGACAGCTCCTCGGATAGATTAATCAGCCAGGCGCCATTACCGCAGCCAAGATCAGCGAGCTTGAGATGCTCGCCTCGTTTTATGGAGGTCTTGACTCTGTAGTCCAAAAGGGATCCCGTAGTGCTATACCACAACTGGTGCTGGAGGCGAAGCCGTACAGACGATCGGAAGTTCTTGGCTGGTGCTGTCCAGTATGTCGAGGGATCGTAGGCTTCTGACTGAATAGAGAGATCGCTCATGTTTCAAAGTTGCTCAAGCAAACGAGTCGTCCGAATGTAGGATAGTATTGGAATTCTAGGAAATCCAGAGATAGTTTTAGATAGGCTTATAGCGAGGTTAATGACAACGGCTGTTCCTGATATGAATGCGTGAGAAATGGGAAAACTAGGAGACAACAGTAGATTCTCGTGGACCCCCGCTATATTGGGCGGTTTGATAAATGTTACACACTGACTGCTTGGGATACCTAACATGGAAAACAACGCAGGTACTACGATACGCCACGGATTGTGTCACGGCTTAGCTCTAAGTCACATGTATAAACAACTCAAGGGAGTAAATCTCGCCCTAGTGCAGGGCTCCGCTCGATCATAGGATGCACCCTCCAGTCATGGGATCTCGAGAAGCAGTTCTATGAGTCTAAATTATATCTAGGAATAATAATTCAGAAGTGCGTATATAACATATAGCATCACGCGGCATACTGTCGAGCTGCTCTATATTAGTATCCACATCTGCATGACAATAAATTTCACTGTGACAAGTCCTTGAGAAAGTGTCCTCCTCAGAGCCATTGACAACTTAATCAAGGAATTAGCTACTATTGCGGCGCACTTTTCTGTTTGGTATAATCTCATATATAATCATGGATTTCTTTCCCCCCCCCCTCCTTATCCTTTTCCCTTATTCATTGTGCGTACCACAGATTTCTATTAAACCCCTCTTTTACTCCCTCCACGGAGACTTTCAGTTTCCGTCAACTCTCAGATCGCTCTTCATACACTGATGATTGGGTTAATCGCAATGATTGCTTATGTAGTGGACGATGCTTATATCTATCCTTAGCTTACCTAGGATCGCTATTAAGATACCTATAACTCTGCCACTGGCTCTCCTTGTTCTAGACCATTTGGTAACAGTTTTGTCTGCATTAGTTGTAAAGCCGCGTTTCTTCCCATTCTGCAACTCATCTCCACAGTGTTGAGGAGGTCGTTATTTGCATTCAGCATGCTAGGCTCAGGTTCAAATTGTTCGCCCACGTAATCGGAATAGGAGCTATTGCCAACTAAAAAGTCTGCGGTCCCAGGACTGCGTGTAAAACCATAACACTGGATCAAGTTCTGGATTCTTGGTGCCGACGGCCATTGAGCGGAGATTGTTTCCAGATATAGGAGCATACGAATCAATTCGGTGTACATGGACGAACTGATCACATTCATCGTCCCAACTGCAGAGACTGTTGTCAATATAGAAGTCTGGGAGCGTGTCAGGCGCGTGATTCGTGTATCACCGTCAAGATACGATGAGTTGATTGTTGTCAAAAGCGTCGAAGGATTCCAGCCTAGTTCAACTCCGATTGTGCTGGAATCAAGGGTATCATGAGTCGAAAAATAAGTGACATGACGGAAGGAAGCTTTAGAAGGTGGATTCGAACTATGCGACCAAAGATGGCTCATGGAGTCACTGGTGAAGATGACGGCATCGTACCCCTCACGAGTCACGGGTCTGTTGTGTGGATTTGGTAGATGCTATTGTCAAAGCAAACCGTCGTTGGCCTCCACTTTCGACTTTCGTGACTTGTGAATCAATGTGTACTGCTGCTTTAGATTCACGCAGCATCCGAGAGACGAGTTCTTCGTTGCCGGACATGATGGCTACTGGCTGAGATCGGCTGGAACCCATAGATGCCACAATATGCAAGCCGCCTGCCTCCTTAATATTGAGCCCGAAGGAGGCCTCGACACATGGCGCCACGATGCTCCTCTGAAACAACTCGGGTACTTCGAGGGCATGTAAAAGGTGCTCAGCTGAGCTTTTTGCTGTATCTTCTAGTTCGATCCGGTCTAGCTCACCGTGTGGACTGCTGAATACATAGTTTCTGCCGAGTAGCTTGAGCCTCTCCTGCATAGCAGTAATCTCACGATCGAATCGCTCAGGCACAGCTGCAAGTTCCCACCTAGAGTCTGCGTGTTGAAGTGGTGTGTCAGGTGAATAGGTGACACCCTAGTGTGTACCTATCAGGTTGGGTCTATATATACAGGCTATCCCTCCCAACTAGCAGTTGGAAGGGCTAGGGGCTATGTTGACCAATACATCCTATGGCTACTGGCCCCTTCTACCTACCTGCTATGTGACTGTGTAGGCTATTCCATTCACTCTGGGACAGAATACCCTGACATGGTGTAAGTGGAATGGGTGAGGCCGAGCACTGGGCTTCAGCCACCATGTGGCTGGACAGGCTTGCAGGGATAACAGGGATAACAGGATTTTTCGCTAATTGAATTGAATAGCGTTCCTTTCATCTTCAAGTTTCCCATCGAATTAAACGAACTATCTGAAGGCTTTGGGAAGTGTAGGTTAAGCTTAACTCCTGGGGTTCACTTCGCTATGTATTATAAACCCGTGATTCTATTTTTGAAGTAATAATTCCTATAGATCTATGGAAGCAATTTGTATGCAGAGCGAGATGTAACAGAGCGGGAGAGATCGTCATTGGAATAGCGTCAATGTTTGGGGGCCAGACCGAGGCGTACAGATAGTGTACTTGCTTGATTGGGCAAGCGTGTTCTATTTTCAGTTAATGTTGGTACACGGCATACAATTAGCATTAAAGTTCGACGAGCTAATGCACCTAGCACTACGCCAGTTAGCGGCGGCGGCTGCCGAGTCCTAGTGGCTGTTCTGTATGGCTCGCACGCCTGACAAATAATATGTCCCTCCCATGTATGCCATCTTGGGCTTAGCCCGTCTTTCAAGGCGGCAATGTCATCCTTTTAGCCAATCACTATGGAAGGTAGCGTTCTAACTGCATAACAAGCTGTAGCTAGGTAGCCACATGCTCGCCTACTTGTGTAGTACTTGGCTGTGTAAGCCCTCATGCCATACTTAATATCTCTCTTGTCCTTGGTCTTGGTTATATTCCCTTAGGCGATATGGTTTCTCTTACGGCCTCCAAGACGGACACATTACGTCTATGATGAGTTTCCCACCGAGTTCTCGTCCGACCCCTGACGAATGTGCACCGGCATGGCAACCATCGTCTGAGAGGGCGGATATAGGCGGCGAGGACACGCGCTTTCGGGACTCCAGTGCGGCTCTCTTAAAAAGCGAGGACAAACCCAAGCCAACGTATGCGAGACGTGAATGGCGGCCCCTATATCTTCAACGGCGCGTTCTCCTATGCTCTAGCCTTCTCTGCGTCTCTCTTATCGTCGCGGTTGAGGTATTATTTTGGTACTCAAGCAAGCATCGCGGATTGAGAAAAAGCGACAACAGCCTTCACTATTTATGGACATATGGCCCAACGGCTATTCTCACGGCCATTGGCGCTATCTGGACAAGAATCGATTACCAGGCAAAAATAACAGCCCCGTGGAATCGATTGGCGCGGGGGCCGGCGGCTGCCAAGAAAACATTGCTACTGGACTATGTTGATCCATTACCGCCCATATCAATATTCAATGCCATCAGGAATAACGATTTTGGCGTAGCAGCCGCTACTATCATCGCGCTTCTTTGGAGCCTTGTTATTGCATTCTCAGCTTCGCTTATCAACCTGACTCCCACAGACAATCAACCTACCACTGTCCCCGTCGATATAACGACCGGATTCAAGAACGATTTAGCGGGACTCGAAAATTCAAGGTCTCTCTCATATTACAATATGCTTGGCCTGGAGAGCGCAAATCTATCGTTCCCATATGGTGTTTCCGACCAATATAGTTATCAAAAATTCAATGGTCGTGGTATCCCCTCTACTGCCGAGCTTCACGTTACGATTGATGGGTTTTCTGCCAGCTTAGTTTGCGAGGAGGCCTCTTATCACGTATACCGGGGTTCTTATATCGAAACCGGGCTTCCACTTCTCAACTTTACCATGGCTACCAATAGCTGTGATATTACATCTGGTTGGATTGGCCCTCCTCTCACACCTGAAGTCGATATCTACTATTCGCGATTCGGGTCTGTCAGCTGTCGGAATTCGTCTGATCTGAACGATCAACGAATCGCTGTCACTTACGGGAGACTAAAGTATGGTGCGCTTGCTGAAGAAATCCCATTTCCCGGCTCACCTGTGGAGGTTAATATCACCCACGATGTCAGTTTATTATGTCGTCCGACCTACATGATCAGCAAGGTCGACGCTGTGAAAAATGGCAGTGATATCTTGAGTATTACACCATCTCTATCTCCGGGTCAGACAACATTGAGTAATATCCGTCCTTGGGATATCACTCGAGCACTTTTCAAATCTTTCAACAACCCGTTAACAGTAAGCCTCCTCAAAGATGACGGACTTCTACTTGAGTCACAATCTTTCAATGCTTCGGATACTGTCATAGACGTGGATCCTATGATGTACCTCGTTTTAGGTCAACTTTCAACAGCGCCACCTTCTTCGACTACACTTCGAAACGCGTCCTTGCTCCAAAGCTTAACAACTCAATACTATCAAATGCACACCCTGTTCATTTCAAATGACCTGCTAACGGAACCTATCTCAGACCAAGCAATAGGTCAGGCCATTCTATATCAGGAGCGACTCATTGTGAACGGGACTGCCGCCCACGCCATGGCAGGTATCCTGGCAGCAGCTGTATTACTTTTTGGAATTATCATTATAACGACGCCGAAGACTAGTGTACTAGCGTGTGCACCATCAAGCATCTCAGGAGTCGCCAAGCTCGCGAGTCGTAGTGATTCAGTTATTCAACGTTTAAAGAGTCTAGGAAGAAGCGACTCCAGGACGCTAGCCGCTAGACTGGACAATTCCAATTACATGACTAGCGTCCAAGATGGAGACGCTTCCCATCAAGGGTACTTCGAGATTACGGCAACAGAAAGCACAGCTCAAGAGCCTGACACAGAATCAAGAAATGCTCCATCGATAAATCCTATGGCACTCCAACCATGGGCTAGGTCTAGCATGGCTTTCCTTGTATTGGGCATAATTGTCGCATTGGAGATAACACTCAGGACATCTCAACGAAATCATGGCCTTGGGGTAGTCCCGATAGGGCCGTCATACCTCCACTACACCTGGACCACCATACCAGCTCTAATATTCACTGTTATAGGCCTGATCTACGGGTCTATCGATTTGAATATAAGAAAATTGACGCCCTACGTCAATCTCAGTCGAGGGAGCACATTTCGGTGCTCACTAGGGCTCGATCTCCTGGACCTCAGCGTCCCCCGGGTGTTGCTCAGAGAAACACGCACAAAGAACTTTGCCGCACTTAGTTCCACTTTGGCTACACTCATAGCTTCCCTGCTGGCTACTTTCTCGTCGTCTCTATTCGTGCTGAGTGATATACCGGTATATTCCACCGTCCAATTGCATGTCGACAAGAATATTGAGCCATCTAAGTTCGACATAGTGAGCACGCCAGTTCTAACATCCTCTCTTATACTTGAAAGCAACTTGAGTTACCCGACATTCACCTACGAGGATCTAGTCTTCCCCTCACTCGATTTGTCCTCCGACGGCACCAATGACCACGACATTTCATTGAATGTCGTAATCCCAGCAATAAGGCCGAGAATGGATTGCCGTCTATACAACAAGACCAATATAGATGGGTGGTTTGACCGTGGTGAATTCGGGATAAATATCACAGACACTGCGTGCTCTCCAAAAGGTGTGCTACAGCTTAGTGTAGAAGATTCTACAGTTGGGGGTTATACGAACGGTGTTAAGGCGGGTTCTGCGACTGGATACTGCGTTTATGATCCTGAATCGGTAGCTGAGTTGTTGTACCCCTTTGCATACTTCTGGGCAGACATCAAATCGGACCCTGATCCGACAGTAGTCTCTATTTCGGCATCGCTTTGCAACGAGTCATATGAAACAGTCGATGTTTTCACGTCATTCATCGGTGCTGACCTCGAGGTCGACCCGGTAAACCCCCCAGTGCCAAATGAGGCAACAGCAAATAAGACGCCGACAACGTGGAACGATCGGAACCAAATATATTTCTCCTTGCCGAATGGACCAGACGAAGACGTTATAGACGATTTCTTTTATACTCTGACAACATCGCGATATGCCATTCCTCCCGAGTATCTAAAGGACACCTCGAAAGCAGAGATTGTGCAAGACGCTATCATCTGGCAACATAGCATAATTCGAGCCCAAATAATGAATTTCAATTCACGTGTAACGCCTGAAGCCAAGAATTCATCTACTAGAGCTGGCAGCAAAAGTGTTGCTACCGCGTACCAGGCGAATATGACCGAAGCTGTCGGTCAAGTCCATGTAGTGCAAGACGCGGCCTCGACGCGCGTACTACAAACACTGCTTGCTGTTGTACTGGCGCTTTCTCTCATTTCTTGGGCACTTATGCCGAGGACTAAGATCTTGCCTCGGGAACCAACCAATATAGCATCGGTGATAGCACTGCTAGTCGACGGGAACATATTCGAGGTCCTTCCTAGCACATCGCAGTTAATGGATGACGCAGAGACCGAGCGTCTGTTCAGTGGGGTTACCTTTAAGATGGGATGGGTTGAATTCATAGGCCAGGGGGAAGAAATAAGTCCCAGTGGTAGTAACGCGAACTTTGCAATCTATTGGCTTTACTAAACAACATAGCTTAAGGGAAGAAAAAGGTTATGTTGATGAGATCATAGATATTACATAATGATGTACATAAGAAAACAAGATATACCACTATTAGAAATAGATATTTCAAGTTCAACGATCCCACCTATATCCCCCAAGCTAACTTTTAGTGCAGCTAATGTTTACGTCTTCCATGTGGATGGTGTCACCTTTGCCATTCTCAGCTACGTCTTCGTGTGGCTGCTCGTTTTGACCTATCTTCGTCTCTTCCTCATATGGTTCAATCCTATTTGGATCTTGCATATCCCAGTCCATATTCAGATTCTTCCTTGGCATGCATGCAAGTACGAGGCTGAGTATGCCAATTAACTACTCGCGATTAGCTATCTCATGCGATCAGTATGCGGCGTACTTGTACTTACGGTACCCGCCAATATGAGGATGGTACGGCCATAATTCGGTTTTCCGTTAGGAAGCGGATTCTCTTCACCGAGTTGCGCTTCCACTGTGGGAGCAAAGGAGGAAACTGCATTTCCAAGATTATAGGCAACCTACACGGCGTTAATTAAATAACCCCGTGAATTCATCAAGGAAAGTGAAGTGGTGGCATGCTTACTCCACCAAACGCCGCCCTGATCCCTGGGTGCGGACTGATAATTTGTAAAATATTCCCAAGGGCCCCGATGGAGCTTCCGTAACAAAACTCGAAGAAAAAAGCCCCAAGAGCAAGAAGATGCCATGAATCGGGAAGAATAAGCAGCGGCAAGAATGGAGCTATCAGTACGGCGAAGCAAAAAGGCACCCATTTCACGTTGAATAGACATAGGTGGCCGCCTATGAGACCACCCAGAATACCACCACTTTGAAGAATCACGGTAACCCACGTCTGGTGTAGGACATCCAATCCCTTCTGTGTCGAAAGATACGAGGGGTAAAGGTCTAGGTGCCCATGTCCTAATGTGTTGAAGGACGATGTCAGGATTAATGTGTATATAAAAATAGGCCAGTGTCGAACAACGGCGTATTTGAACTTGGTCCAGAAGAGTAGTTCGCCACCAACCACTTTGCGAGCATCTACTCTACCGGTCTCCTCCGTCTCTCTTACAGCTTCCCCAATAACTGAATATGACGGCGTGATAAGGCGTAAAATAAAGCACGGCACGGTCAAACCTGCTGCAAGGTAATATAACGACCGCCATCCATATTTACCTAAATAAAATAGTTAGAAACCAACATTAACAGTAGTATGAGGGTTACTACTCGTTGCTAAGTGGAACGCAGAGGCAAGCAGGTTTCCTGCCGCAAAGCCTTGTTGAGTGAAACCCCCTACTGCTCCTCTCGCTTTACGAGGGACTGCCTCAAGGCAGGCCGCCATATTAGGGCCGTAAAGCCCTCCAAAAGCAATACCTAGCAGTTCATAATCAGAAAGACATGGTTCGGTGTGGTTTCAGGGACAGTTACCAAAAAGAACCCGAACTCCGATCAACTGCCCGCTGGTTTGGACAAAGCCCGAAGACAGCGTGAAAACACCCAGCAGCACGAGATCTATGAGAATCGCGATCTTTCGACCATATTGGTCCGCGATGACCCCAAATATAGCGGCACCAATGGACCGAGTCAGCAAAGACGTCGTATTGGCCTCTGATATTTTGCTCTGAGGAACTCCGAGAGTCTTAGCAATAGCTTCCATGGAATATGGCAGGCAATAGAAATGCATGCAGGCGATAGTCCAGCAAAGCCAACTTGTAAAGAACGATAAAGCTGATAGTTTGCTCATCCTCAAAGAGGAAACGAGGTGATAGGGAAACCGCAATATGCTTTTGATGACTTCCATGATTGTGGTTGTTAAAAACAGTGGTATACAACAGGAAATTTCGGATATTGAAATAATAACTGATTGTGTAGCGCTTAAACTATTAATGTAGATCAATGTTGGGGACCTCAGACCCCGCGATATACAGTCTCCGCGAACGCAATACTATAACTGCCGATAGGTTCTCATTCGCGCTGGGGTAGTTTGTGCAACATATTAGTCGGTGTGAGTGCGGAGTTTCAGGTCCGTAACGGCATGCGATTTCGCCGTTCTATCGGATGAGTATCTCATCAAAATCTGCATTAAGATGCAGAAGCTACTTCTTTCTTACGTCCTATAGGCTCTTATTTGCATTCAAAAGTCTTGCAGTTTCTATTGCATTTTTGGAGATCCAAAGAACCATCAAAGCGCACTAATATCTAGTTTCTAACGCCATTACAAACCATGTCTTCTCGAGCGGTCCCAAAGGGTGCCTGGGATACACACATCCACGTGTTCGACCCAGAGAAGTTCCCTTATGCAGTTCCTCGTTCTTATACACCCAAGGCAGCCCAAATATCAGAGTATCCCGACACGGTCACAGGATGCACTAGTATCGTCGTCGTCCATGCTTCAATGCAAGGGTCGTCTCCGGCCCCGCTTGTCGACACGCTTAACAAACAAAAGGACATCCCTGGATACAAGCTCCGGGGCCTCGCAACCATTGATGTTGATAACATCACTGATGAGGAGCTGGATGAGTTGCATGCTGCTGGCGTGAGGGGTGCGCGGATGCATGAGATGGCGTGGGGTCATGGAGAACAGAAAGGGGGGGCACAGATCATCAAGAAAGTCGAGGCATTGGCCAATCGGCTCGCTCGTTTGGAATGGGCGATTGGCATCTTCTGTCCACTTTCTGCCTGGGCGTCGATGGCTGACATGATACGAAAATTGGATCCTAGGGTGAAGATGGTAGCAGACCATTTTGGCAGCACATTCCCTGGTGATGAGAAGACGCCCGAATTTCAAACTTTCCTGGACCTTGTGCGGGAAAAGCGTGTGTTTGTAAAGATTTCCGGTTTCGAGCGGCTATATCATGGCCATCCGGCGGGGATGGATAGTCTTGAAGCAACCGCCGAAGCAATCATTGCAGCTGGGCCTGACCAGATTATGTTTGGTAGTGACTGGCCACACACAGAGTTAGGTGTCGTGCGTAAGGGAAAGACTGTTGACCAGAGACTCAATGATATCGAGGGTTTCAGGGAGGTTGACGACAAGGGACACATTGAAAAATTGCGAAAATGGATTCCTGATCAAGAAACATGGCAGAAGTTCTGGATTACCAATCCAGCACGGTTATTTGAGTGAAATGGGATATGATGGAGTTTGGTGCTTAAGCTTCAATATGCAATTGTTACATAATCCCAGCTGATTTTCGAGCTATTATTTAATATGTAGCTTTCATTAAAACATAGTTACTCAACGCGACATACCAACTTCCCAGCATTTGTATTGGCTTCCATCATCTTGTGCGCTGCAGCAACTTCTGACCATGGAAAGACTTCATGTACAGTGACTGTCATCTCGCCCTTTGCAAGATAGGGCAGGGCCTTTTCTAGAAACACGTCCTTGAGTTTCGCTTGATAATCTGCACTTCTAGTGCGTAGGGTTGTTGCAAGTACCCAGAGTCGCTTGTTTAGCAGCGCTCGCAAGTTGAACCCCTCAATCATGCTACCGCTCATAGCCGCGACGAGTACTATCCTTGCTTCCATTGCTGCCGAGGCGGTGTTCCTGCTAGGTGTTAGCTTCTCAATAGTCACTTGCCCATGCGCAAATACACGGAATTATCGTATGAGACAGCGATTTACTGTTGATTTATTAGTCATATGTTTTCAACATGGGTCAGATAGATATCTCACCCTATGCCAGTATTCTTGTCCAACTAGATCAATAATCAGATTGACGCCCTTGCCCTGGGTCTCCCTTTCAATGACTTTAGAAAAGTCCTCTCCGGTCCGATAGTTGATGGCGAAGTCAGCTCCAAGCGACTTGCATAACGCGCATTTAGCATCAGTTCCGGCCGTAGTGAATATCTTCGATGCACCACCAAAACGGGCTATTTGAATCGCTGCCTGGCCAACTCCTGATGCACCCGCATGTATGAGTATAGACTGTCCTTGTTCCAAGCCTCCAACCAAGTGTATAGCTTGAATGGCAGTGAAATATGTCTAATATCGGTTTCAGCGGCTTTTTCAATCTGTTAGGCGTTCAAACTGGCTGACCTCAGGGATACCAGCTGCTACCTCATGAGACATCTCTTCAGGCATGTGCATCAACATCTTCTCCGAGATGGCAATTCTTTCGGCATACTTAAGTCATCATTAGTGCATTGAAGTGAGAATTTTGCGCAAATACATACAGCACCGCCATAAGCTAAACCAAATACTTTTTCTCCTTCCTTGAATCTGCCACTACCTACACCATGATTAGTCCTTTCTCACTTTAGCACGTAGCAACCTAATTTTGTGCTGCATACAATTTGGTCCTGTCGCCTCTACGGTGCCGCTGAACTCAACACCTAGGATCTTGCCTGATTCTGGAAGTAATGGGTACGGATACCGATCTTCGCGCTGCATTATATCCATTCTATTCAAACCGAACGCTTTAATACGAACAAGTACCCGGTCGTCATTGGCCACGGGGTCAGGAACGTCATCTTCAATGAAGAGCTTGTCTGCATCTCCTCTGCCTCCTTCGATACCGATCGCTCTCATCTTTACGCAGCCCGTAGGATAGGGGTAATTCAGGTCTCTCAATGATTGTGTTCAGTGAATCGATCGTAAAATGACGGTGTCAATCAATTACATGAGGCCTCATATCCGAAATACGGACATGTCATTCGGTCCACTTGAACTCATTTCATCTCAGCGATTCAGATGAATATCTCGTCTTCTAAACGGAGCCAAGAGCCCGTTTGGATCCTTGAATGGAGAATGGCAAGCCACGGGGCCTAATTGTGCGAAGGGTTCAGGAGGTTACGTTCCTAGTGCCGAAGCGGAATTAGAACTCCGCTTGCGGGGAATGATGCAGAGGCGGAACTTTAAACCCGTGTTCCGCCTCCAACACCGAGAATATGAGCGGGCGAAGCAATTCAGGAGCCGTAGCGCGACAAGATCAGCGGGTGTGGCGGGATTCATGGGAATTTAAACAATGTGGAATTCCTAAGGCATGCGGCCGGAACGCTACCTAGCTAGTGAGCACTTGGCCACTAAAACTTTCTCGATTTTCATGTGAGCCCAAGTCTAATATCTCTTAGCATGGCGACGTCTACAGCAACTATCACCGAGTCCTCTCTACATGATACGCTTCGTGTAGACGTTGCACCGGAGGCAAAGGTGACCAAACCGGATTTCTTCGAGGATGTTCATTTCTTAGGAGACAAAGATGGCAAGGTTGTCATTAGATCTCCACCTACCTTCCAGAACGCCGAAGAAGAGCTCAAGTACAAGAAACAGCACCTAGCTGCTGCGTTTCGCGTATTTGCCAGACAAGGCTTCGACGAAGGTGTTGCTGGGCATATTTCATTGAGGGATCCTTTGAACCCCGGTATGTAACTCACGCAACGCATCGCGATGAAACACAATATTTAATGACTTACATAGAGCATTTCTGGATCAACCCTCTGAGCACCCATTTCTCGCAAATTCGGGTATCAGATTTGGTGTTGGTCAACGAAAAGGGAGAGGTCCTACCCGGTGGAGCACAGTCAGCGATCAACGGACCGGCTTTTGCCATTCACAGCGAGATTCATAAAGCGCGACCAGATCTAAATGCTGCGTGCCACGCACACTCGGTCTATGGGAAAGCATTCAGTTGTTTTGGTAGGCCAATTGAGATGCTATACCAAGATGCACTGCGTTTTTATAATGATCTTGCAGTGTATCCGCGCTATGGTGGCACGGTGATCTCGACGGAGGAGGGTGCACGTATTGCTAAGGCTCTGGGCCCGACAATGCGCAGCATCATCTTACAAAACCATGGAATGATCACATGCGGGAAAACTGTAGATGAAGCTGCTTTCTTATTCATCGCGCTAGACCGGTGCTGTCACGCGCAGATGCTCGCCAACGCGGCGGTATGTCCTGGATTTGAGAAGATATATATCGGGAAAGAAGAAGCCGAGTTCACACACAAAAAGAGTGGCAACTCGAACAAGATGTGGCTTGCATTCCAGCCGTATTATGATCAAGTTGTAAAGGAAGATCCCACAGTGTTGGATTAAGGATACGACGATATAATCAGGTAGTATGACAAGGGCTCAATCTGGGGCTTGTATGATGTACGCGACATAACTTCTGAGATACCATTAAAGTCTATAATGTTTGAAAGCTTTCCTAGCGCTGCGGTGGGAATCGTATGTACCTTTCCGTGGAACGCGAGCAGTGCGTGTGCGTATAGTAGGATTTCACACGGCATTTAGACATCCCAGCCACGTCCGTTCGCATATACGGGTCTCTACTTATTTGATCCATCGTCGGTTCCAAGCAATGTCTCCAGCGTGACCCTGATAGAGAACATACGTCTTGATGGCTATATTATTCATTTTATGGTCAAGACAAAAAGAGAGATTCGGAGAAATTCATACTGGTTTTGGTAAATGCGGGGAACCTAGTTCAATAGAGCTTGGAATAAATGGAGACAACTTTTGGAGTTGTTGTGATGAAGCAACTATATGAGGGGATCTTTGGTGTTGACGCCGGCGCCAGAGCTTGTGAGAAATGGCTTTCACATCAGACTTTGGGCTCGAATATTTATCGTTATAGCCTCTCTTTCAAATTATAGATTCTGAAACGGCATGTGGCCTTGAATAGGGGAAATAAATGTATCACGACTGTCCTCGCCAAGATGCCCCGGGCTTGCCAGGTATGTACAGCACACCTAATGATTCGTAATCTATGGTATTCTTCTAAAACGAGAATCTTCAAAGTTTTGTCGTCGACGAAAGATCAAGTGTGATGCAGAGAAGCCACAGTGCAGCCACTGTCGGGGCAGTAATCGCACTTGCGTCTACAACGACGGTCCGCTCAGACCCAGACCGTCCGCGTCGTTGGTCAATTCCCTGCAGCAAGAAAAACAAGCCCTAGAGCGGGTACTCGCCCAGCTTAAAGGTTCCACATCCGAAGAGAGAGCGGCTCTCCTGGATGGTCTTCCTATAGCAGCCGACGCAACAGAAACGACTACCATACATGTCTCTCCTAGCCGTACTGGTGATTCACAGCCAGTACTAGATCAATATCCAACGCCGAATGGAACGGGAGAGGGGGGGAACGCAGATGTAGAAGCGGACAACGAATCAACATGTAGTGACGATCGAGATGCTCTTGATAACATATCTGTTGACCAAGGAGGTCAACTCAAAGTGTACGGCGCGACGTCAAGTCTTCACTACAGCGGTCTACCAAGTCCAGTGTCAACGAGAGACACAAATAGCGATCAAGCAATAAGAGATCAGCTAATAGCCAATGCGGCCATTGGTCGACAGCGTGAGAATTATCTGCGTAATCTAGAGACGATCAGGGGAGTCCCAGTCGATCTGGCTCTACACCTGCTCGACTTACACTGGAATCGTCAGCATCATACCTTTCTACTCACATATCGTCCAACCTTCATGCGCGAACTTGTTAAGGGGGGGCCTTACTGCTCTGAATTCTTGCTCAATGCTGTTTTTGCCTGCGCAAGCAAGTATTCGGAACGCATAGAAATTCGAAGCGATCCTTCCAATCCAGAGTCTGCTGGACAGGCATTCTTCACCCGGTGTGACCATCTACTTCAGCGCGACTCACTGCTCACTACATCACATATTCCAACAATAATAGGACTAATCATGCTGGGATCGACGTACAATGGTCGTGGACTCACATCAAAGGCGTGGCTTTACACTGGGTACGCCGTTCGCATGGTTTACGACTTGGGATTACACCAAGAGAGTAAAGTGCAGATAGGAGATGCAGAAGAAATTGAGATCCGGCGACGTGTGTTCTGGGGCGCATTCATATGCGAAAAGCTTCAGGGCTTGTATCTAGGCCGTCCCGTTTTCATTCACCCACGCGACGTGCATGTATCTTGTGAGTTCATGGACACGTACGAAGAGCTGGAGCCGTGGACCCCATATGTCGACCCAATGACGAGCTCTTCTCAGCCAACGGTCTTCACGACTAGTCGGCCGCCGCTGACTTATTCCATATCTGTATTTCAACAATTTTGTGCGTTAGCCAAGATCATGACGAAGGTGACGACGAAAATTTATTCGGTGGGAGCGACGACCCAGAAAACACTACAACAGAGGCAGAATCTTGACGATACTCTAAATCAATGGTACCGCAATCTGCCTATACACTTGAAATACGAGCCATGGATGAGAGGGGCAACAGAACCCCCCATTCCAGCTGCCCCTAATCTTACAATACTACACATGGTCTACTATTCATTGATCATATTACTGCACCGACCATTTGCGTCGAATAGAGATGTTCCGTCTCGTGAAGTTTCAACCCATTCGTGGAAGAGGTGTAGTACAGCAGCTCAAAATATCACTAATCTTGCCTTGTCATATAGGGCAACGTACCCGTTGCGCAAGTCCAGCTATCTGTTGAGCTATGCTGTATGTACTTTACCATGACTATTCGTATTCCAGTCTAGGTTCAGACTGGTTGGGGCTAATATGAGAATTATATATAGGTCTACGTCGCATGCACGATCCATGTCCATAATGCGGGTTTAGGGGGAAGTCATGGCGTCAGCCCCGATGCGTCTCTCCTAGGCGCCAGCTTAAGATGTCTAGATGAGCTTGCAGTTCCTAACTCTGGCGTAGCCGACACGACAAGGATAGTCAGAACACTCATGAGAAGCAAAGGGATACAGGAGACTCAAGGTGATACAGCCCTAATCCCAGCAGCGTCTCAACTCGCCCTGACCACTGTGTAGTATCTTTGGAACCCCAGTTGACAACTTCCAACGACCCGAATACGTCATGGCAGCTATTCGGAGAGACTGCGAGTATCGGAGAAATGGACTTTACGAACCCCTTTGCTGATTTAGGCTTTTCTGGTCAGGAATTGCTTTTCGGGTTTATGGACGACAACTTTTCGCCATCTAATTTGCTGTGATTACGAATAGCAATAGGATGGTGAATGTGTATATACCCGCGTTTGGGGGCTTGCCATCGGCTAAGGATTAATAACTTGCGTACTACGACCTAGAATCTATAATTTACGCTAAAGTCAACAGTTGGATGTTGACGACCAAGAGTATTGAATTTCATGAATAGTATTATACTATTAGAGCTGAGATTTGATTCCCCTATTTACCGCCGTAGCAGCAGCACGGCCAGCACGACGGCCAAACACAGCACCTGAAGTCAAACCGCTTCCCCCCGGGTAATTGTCATAGAATATACCGCCTAGCATCTCACCGGAAGTGTACAGGCCGGGAATAGGTTGATTTGTAATCGACGACAGAACAGCAGATGTCTCGGGGTCAACTGCCAAGCCCCCAAAGGTGAAGGTGACACCGCATGTAACCTTGACGGCTAGATAGGGACCCCGATTCAAAGGCAAAGCCCAGTTTGACTTGGCCAATGCCAGGCGCTTCTGACTAGACTGCGTAGAAAGGGAATCTTTGACGCTTGGATCCCATGATTTGTCGGGGTTCTCGCCCCGGAAGGCCTCTACTGCTTCGTTGTATGTTGAGATAGTATTCATAAACTGAGATGCATTGCTTAGGCCGTAATCTGTGAGCTTCTGAGCCAACTCCTCGATAGTGTCGGCCTTAATCTTCTCCACGACTTCGTCGCGGTATTCTTCAGAGCGAAGCCAGGGAATTGCCTGGGAATCCCAGACCTGGAATGCGAAGTGACCCGGTTGCGCGAGAATGGCCTTGCCGAAGATGGCGTAGGTGTAATTACGTAGATCGACGCCCTCGTCGACGAACCTGTTCCCGTCCCTATTCAGCATCAAGCCTAGAGGGTATCCCGACTTGGTGAATTCGTTGGAGATGACTCGGTCGCCGCTGTTCGCCGGGGCGTTGGCGTCCCACGCGACCGAGTGGCAGCCGGACCAATTCCCTGCTTGCTTCGCTCCGGCTTGCTGAATGGCCATCTCTAAACACGTCCCATTATTATACGGTGTCCCGCGTACCTTCGCAAAGTCCCACGTAGGGCCAAGGTACTGTGCCCTTAAGCGGGGGTTGGCTTCGAAACCCCCTGCTGCCAGAATGACGGCGCCAGCACGAATCTCCTGGGCTTTCCCATCCGGACCCTGTGCTATTATTCCACTGACACGATTTGATTCGGGATTAACGATCAGACTTTTAGCCGCAGTCGAAAATGCAGTCTGAATACCGAGCTTCGCAGCGGCTCGGCGATGGTCCTCGATCAGACCTTTCCCGCCATCCTCTGTCTTTAATGCTAGACCGCCCCAGAACTTGATGCGTCCATCAACTTCATACGCCTGCCGGTTGAATGATAACTGGTAGCGCACGCCGTGCTTAGCCAGCCATTTAATAGTCTGGTTAGACTCCCGGACAAGAATGCCGGCGAGCTCAGGATCGGCTCGGCCGAGACAGATACGCTCGATGTCGCTAGCAAAATCAGCTTCAGTATAGGCTTTCATATCAATCTTATTCCGCTTCTCATCTGGGACGTTATTCACGACAGGGAGGAGATCTTCCAAGCCGTGATGAGCAGTCCTGAAAGCGCCGGCTGTGAAATAGGAGTTGCCACCGGCCCAGTGCTCCGGGGCCGCATCGATAAGTAACACTCGACGGGCACCGCACTCGGCGGCGGAGATGGCTGCGCTAAAGCCAGCGTTGCCGCCTCCCACGACTAGGACATCGGTCTCTATGGTTTTAGGCGACATTATAGCGTGCCGGGACAGTCAGGATGGGGGATCCGGGGTAGTGAGACGGGACAAGAAACGGTCGGGACGGATGACGTAACCTTATATCAACAATCTAACTGCTTCATGAATGGCCTCAATTCTTTAGTCTCCCATACTCCCCGTCCTGTCGAATCACACCCCACGAGAAGACCTAACCGACGAGGGATCCCGTGAGACCAAAATACTTATGCTAGACTGAGTTGCCGCCAATCTGAAGCCCGAGGCAGTACCCGAGGATAGGTACCTATTCGGGCTAGTCCAGCGGGCATTAACACCAACGTCGAAGCAATGCGGACTGTTCCATTCCGTCATTAGATTTCTCTTCGCCAACTTAACATGGGCCATTTTTAAGGAAAAAAAATAAACGTTATTAAGACACTCTCATTTAGAATGGATCGTCAAGCCCTCCATGCGGGTCCCCCATGCGTCGCAGGAATCACTGTGAAAATGGTAGCTATCTTCTAGGGAGGTGCGTATTCAGTAGGTATGTGGAGTAAACGGAATTGTTACTCCGCCAGCATGGGATCTATCCAACTAGGCCAATTTGTTTAAGATGAGTGATTGGGGCAAATGAAAAGTTTAAGTTAATATTTACAGATCCTCTTAAGTTGTAACACACAGTGTTTAATGAATTTGTTTTTAGCTCATGTAAGTTTTAGGACAAAGCCAGAGACGATGCTCGTCGCAGTGAAAATAAATAGTTAGTTATATGTTTATAAACGTAGTGTATGATATGAAGAGAAGAGGGCCTGAATAATGACCAGCAACAGTTCAAGTAGGCATGCTTTGTTCGTGAATTTTCAAATAGTACGTCCCAAGACGATTTCTACTAATTCATAATTGCGCCCTCACGAGGGTTCTGCTATAAGATATTGTCCTCGAAGCTAGTACCATGGAAAATAATTACTTCTGTTGTTACTGGAGTTAAGCAGAAGGCGATTAAGGCGGCTTACTATTAGAATGAAGAGGTAAAGGTAGGTAAGTAGCCGTTATTAGGCCCGCGCCAATTCTATGCCATAAGTAAAGGGTTCGTTTTGCATCAATGAGTAAGCAACTAGAGAAACACTTCTTTCCCTTTGTCTCGTTTCTTAAACATATTGATAGAATATGTTCAATTTACTTTGTTAAGTTCACAATAAAATCAACGTGAATGCATGTACCTAGGTAGAGAGACAAATGCACTTAAACGCTATTATACGCCAATAGCAACGCATGTGAAAGTCAAACCCCACCAAAATTTCGATTTTCAGGGTCCATGCAATCATCTAACCTACGGACCGAAAGTACGAGCAACAACCAGTATTCCCAACCTCGAGGCCCTCTTACAAACTCACACAAAGACTTTTCACTACCAACTCAACCCGATACTCAACACTTGTCAACCGCCGATCATCCGGCCACCAACAATGCCCTCAGTAAAAAACCCCAACGGCCCCTCCAAAAACCGCATGGCCGCGCGCGTCGCAACAGCACGGAAACACTCCGCAAAGCAGCTCGCGCGACAGACACAAACCTCACAACACAAAATCACAAAAGCGGACGCAAAGCGCGGCGCGCGGGCGGGGCTCTTACCCACGAGTGGCCCGAACGCCGCCGTCAGCGCGAAGAAGATGCGCAAGCTGGAGCGCAAGATGGGGTATGCTTTAAAGCGGAAGATGGAGAGTGAGGGGGAGGTTGAGATGAAGGGTTTGTGATTTTTCTCTCTTTCTCTCATTGAATGAATGAATGAATGAATGGATGGATGGATTATTAATATTTATATACCCGTAGACGCATCTGAGGACGCGAACCCGAAAACAACGAAGCAGCAGAAGAAGAATGAGAAGAAGGGAGCTGTTGCCAAGGAGGACGAGGACATGGCTGTCGATACGGATGATATCTCGTGAGCGAGGAGCGGGGAAGAGAGAGATATTGGCGTACTTATGAACCACCCAGAAGAAGTGCACCCCGCAAACTATGCGGTTAAGCGTCCAGCTGATGGTCTTCCGCTTCGAAGGTATATTACCATTGCATTGGAGAGCGGTTGATGGCTCGTAGAGTAGCTGGAGACCATGTATGCTTCATCGAGGGGCTTATGAAAGCATATTGAACCGGGCGGGTGAGTTCAACTGAAGGTCTTGCGAAAGCAGTCCCCTTTTAGGGCGGCGTCGACAGCCCGATCCAATGAGCTGATCGTTGCTCGTAGACAGCTCTCCAGGCGTGATAATTAAACTGGGTTCTATGCCAATGGCTATATCATGAATGCCTTAGGGCATAAGAGAAAGTCGGCTTGATTGAGATGGCCTAATTGAGTATATTGACAAGACCGTTCTTGATAGGCCGCAAGAGTCGGTCGATATATATAATAAATAATGTACAGTTGTGGCCTTCGTGCACACGTCTGCTGAATATTGCTATAAGCTGTTTTATCATTACCGTATAATGCTGCCTTATTTATATAAATCGTATAGAATGACTTTGCCGCCAAAGAATGCCGTAACTGAGATAAATAGGGGTATCATGACGCATCGCATCAACCAACTCCGAATGCTTCATGCAATCCTCTCGCCTCTCTAATGTTTTATGGCCGCCCCAAAAAGACTACAGAACCGCCATCGTCTCAACGTGCAATGAGTTTCTACTCGAAAACTCGGGGGCTGGTTAGTTCGCAGGTCTTTTGGGATCTACTAGAAGATCTCCTCTGCTTACCAAAATGTACCATGGACTCCGTCAAGCATTAAGTGGTGCTTGTCGCTGTAAAAGTTGGTAAAGTTGTTTCACTAATGTGACCCGATACATGATTTGACGTTACATCGTAACACGCGTGGCGTCGCACACCAGTTTATAAAAGGAACTTGCCCTAAGGAGCATGCTGGCGCACCCCAAGAGGCTTTTGCGCTTTCACTGTCCTACTATCATGGACTTGTAGCGTGCGCGGCTCAAAAGAAGATCCATTCAAGAAACCACTGAGACCAAGGACGGCTCATGGTATTTGGCGACCTCAGCCTGTTATGGCAAAAGTTAGGGATGTTGCGTGTGGTACTACCATCACACTCGCATCGGCATCCTACGCCACCCTCAATTTCGGGAGCCCAGGACTCGTTGCCCGTATTCAATATATTTGACTCGGAAAGCTGCCCACCGGGTGCATTGGCTGGGCATTGGTAAAACGTGTCGTGTCTATAGCCAATGTCGGCGAAGTGGTGAATTTGATGCGGCTCGGCCAACATATTCACTGCGAGAGTATGAACTGGTGCATCCCCCCACTATTGCGATGAAATTCATTAGCGCTTTCCTTCCATTGGACATTTCAGATCAATCAAGGTATGGGAAAGAACATCAGGTTTGTTACTTTCCGAGTTGATTTCTCGGCGCATGTATAGGAACTTGAGATGAGACATACCCTTTCATAATAGAAGCCGCCGTCTCTGTCCAGCCTTTCGAAGAGCGATTGATACCTTTCGCTGCGGAAGAAATCAAGATCCGCGATCTCAAAATTGCTCCAATAGTGACAGGTATTCCACCCATCCCCATACTTATCCCGATGAGAAAACCAGCTCAGGTAGTTGCGAAATGGCCAGGGGACCCAAGATGGAGTCATACCAGCATTCCACATGGAAGTTGAGGCTATGTTCTGAGACTCTTTCCAGTCGGATACCTTTCGAAAGAGGCTAGGGCATGTTCGTTTCTCCTCCCAAAGTGCTATGGTGTAGCCATAGACTTTCTTGTGGCGGGCCATTTCACGAAAGGGGTCGTAGGTGATAGCGCAAGAGAAATCGACATCGGGCTCAAGTCGCCAGTACCACCTATATTTCTTGAGCGCTTCGACTTGGTAAAAGTATCTATTATGGTGAGAACATTACAATTAGCTCGGGACATAACTGTAATCTGGAGATTACGAGGGAACGTACCCTGAGAAGAAACGACACATGTGATGATAGGTTTCCTTGCCAGCATACAAGATGCCAGCCTCGCCTTGGCTTTTGATGCTGGCTCGAGCGTCATCCTGGTCAATCCACTCGGGGAACAACCATTCCTTTTTCGGTACGTATTCGAAGATGGTCTCGGCGCTCGTGGTGGCGTTGAGGGTCTCGATGAATTCATCACTCCAAGGCTCGTCGTTCAAGAACACGATGGGGTACTTGAACCACTGGTTGAAGTGGCGCTCGAGGCTGTCAACAGAGTGACGAGCTTTCTCGAGCTCCTCATTCCGGGCCAGCATGACAATGGCGGCATTTTCACGAGGCGCATTGACTTCGGGCTCCTGGCACGTGGTGTAGAAAGGGGTGTCGAGCTCGCGACTAGGGACGGGGACTCGGAACCGAAAGACGTGAACGACGACTTCGAGGAGAGTCGCACCGAGTACAACCCATAGGATGGGCGATTTGTGGAAGCCACGCCGCCGCAGGCGTTGTAAACGCTGCAAGAATCGATGGTGTAGCATTGGAACGTGTCTGTCCGGTCGAGCGCACTGGATGGATGAAGTGCGACAGGAGATTATGAATAGGATACCATGATTTTTTTTTTTTTTTTTTGTTCAAAACATTGCGCGCCAATCGATATAAACAGATCTGACTATGAACAAGAATAAAACACACCGAATCGCCGGGTTGGTATTGCTGTTGTGGTAGAGAGGCTCAACGCATCGCGAAGGAAGTAGTTTCAGTTGGTTAGACGAAGAAGGCTGCTGACCGCCGTCAAATCTATCAGATAACAATTATAATATGCGAAGTGGAGAGGATAACTACTTTAGGTAGTGCGACCCCGGGGAACCCCTGCAGTGTTTTGGGATAGGGGGGGTTGTTGGGGGCGGAATTGGGGGAAGGTGCCACTGTACGCATAGGCTAGGTTGGTCCCGTCTGGCTGGCCAGGGCAGGCCATACCTAAAGTACCTAGGTAAGTACTGCCTTAGGAGGTAAGGTACTTATTAATAAAGTGGAACACCACGCCTCAGCAGACCTCTGCAGACCTCTGTAATGCACGGTGGCAGTGCTACCCAGGCAGCACCAAGCACCCGAGGCACCTAATGGTTCTATCCCCCTGAGCTTACCAAGATGACGTTGGTACCGCTGTGCCATTGGCCCATTGGCACAGAGAAGGGCACTGCAACTGCACTGTTGCATCCTGATCGTCGCAGCTGCTAGGGATCGTCATCTTTTTTTTGCGACACTACCTAACCACCGACTTACCTACCTAGGTTTAGGTACCTTAAGGTACTTAGTTAGCCTGCTCAGCAACAACACCGCCAAAAGTTTATCTACACTACCTATTATCTGGATGCCTGGAGAGAAGGAGCCTTGGCATCTGACATCTCCCACTTGGTCTTTCACAACCGCAACATCTTCGACATGTTGTAACGACGCAGAACCATGCCATCTCGGAGGATCACTCTACGGTCCTCGCCACTCTTTGACCTACATTTGGGCATTCCGTCTAGTCGCTGCCGGGCTGACAAGACAAAACGAACTGCTATAATTATAACTGCGACTACCACCAACAATTTACCTTCGTGAAATACGCCTCCGCTTCCGCTTCTGCTTCTTCTGCTTCTTCTGCTTCCTAAACACGTATGGCATTCGCTTTTGATTATCGACGACGACGACGACTACGACAATTCGAGCCGGTAGAGTACCGCCTCTCTTTCCCTCTGCGCCTGTCCCGTCCTGCACACCTGTTTAACATGCGCCCATGACCCAATTGCCCCGTCGCGACCAGAAGAAAGCTACGATCCCGTCTTGCTCACTCGGCTCCTCTTGAGCATGTCTCGTTTGCTTCCTAAATTCAAGCCGCGCTGGGACGGGATCTCGCTGCTCCGCCGTCGAAGGTCCTCCACGATTCTCCTCATCATAGTCGTCGTGCTTCTTGCGCCCTACCTGTGGCCCTTTGTTTACGACTTTGGAGACTGGGCGCGCCAGACAAACCCTTGGTCCGAGCAATATCGCGTCCAGCAGGACTTCGTCTCGACCCGGGATGAGCTCGACTGTCTCTATGGCAGGACGAGCACTCTCGCGACCACGAACGAGCCGCCCGTCGAGACGGAACTGATTCCAAACCACGTTCACTTCATCTTTGGCCTTAGCAATCCCTACGATGATCCCCATGTCGGCACCTTCAACTTTATCTCCTATCTCGCCGTGCGGAGCGCCATTGTGGGCATGCGAGCCGACCATGTCTCGCTTCATTATACCTACCTCGCCGATCCACCCGCCCCAGAACCAAACAAGGACCCCTTTTCCAACCCCTGGGTCCACCGTCTTAAGGATGATATCACCCTCGTGTATCACTCGCCCGAAGAGATGGAGGCTTTGAAGAACGAGCCAGGCGCCCATTGGCAGGTCGCTCATATCTCCGACATTCTACGCCTTAAGTTGCTTCAGGAGCAGGGTGGCATCTACATGGATATAGATGCCTTTGCTCTTCGCCCCTTTACAGACCTCCTTAGGTCCCCCCGCGATATTATAATGGGTCATGAGGGCGGCAATCGTGGTGGACTGTGCAATGCTATCATGGTGGCCCGCAAGAACAGTACATTTATCGACCGCTGGGCCGCAGAGTACAACAATGTCGATCTTTCGCGCGAGTGGAATTTTCACAGCGTTGTTCTTCCAAAGAAGCTCCAGCTGCAGAATCCCGACGAGATTTGCGCCTTGCCACCGTCGACCTTTTTCTGGCCAACCTGGACCTGGCACCACATCCGGTGGATGCACGAGCCCCTTACTCGGCAGCAGGCCCGCCAATGGGCCGCCGAGATAGATCGTAACGGGGGAAGTCTGTTTGGAGAGCAACTCGCCTATCACGCCTGGAGCCAGATGTCTTGGGATCGATTTCTCAGCAAGCTCACGCCGGAGAAAGTCCGCACGCGCGATACGCGCTTCAATCTTTTAGTCCGACGATTTTTACAAGATGATGTCGACTCTGTCTGGCAATAGACTGGCCATGGCAACAAGACGACTACACCTTAACACTATCATGGCGGTATTGGGATAGGTCCCGGCAAAATAAAGGCGTCTGGTGTTAGAACCTTGTATAGTATATTCATGACTTTAGAATGCGGCACTTGGACGCACAATTGGATAGTCTCCCGGATCGAATGCAGCGACACCGCGGAGCCCCAAGAACATGATATCATGGCGTGTTTCCTGTATGACTGACCCTGTCTTTCCGACTTATAGATACCATTACGTTCATAGTAATAAAAGGCACAAGCCCAGATATGTAAAACGATGTCTATACTTGACCTATCTACTCTTCTACTAGACCAAGAATGATGTAACGCGTGTTATACTATTTGACCGGGTAATTCCCATATCCTAAATCTTTAAAAGCACTATATAAACAACTCAAATTCGGAGGAAAATCCATATATCGAATTTAAAAGAATTGTGTTATCTCTCTCCATCACGGTTTTACCATGTTGTATAAAGGCAACGGTGTCTCTCTTTGTCAAGACACATAAGAAAACAACCCCTTTATCAAAGGAAGAATACGTTCCTTCTCCTAATTCCCGAAAACCCGATGAAGTATTTGTTAGAGAACAAAAGCATTGACAAGCAACAATCTCTTTATCACTCCATCCTTTATCTGCCTAGGTATATAAGGAGTTGAAGTCCTCAGGTGTCACTTTCGTTTGATCTGATCCACAATCCAGATTTTTAGAAACTTTTCGAAACATTTATTCTATCAAAGGAGAGCTAAAGGAAGAAAGGCGAAAACAACACACTTTCAGAGTGTGTGCATCGAGAACTTCATTCCTTAGCTCACTACCCACCTAACTAAGTGCTCTCTATTTTCTACACATTTTCATACTAAGGTCAAGTGACTACCCGGTATCTCTCTATGTATCGTATCACCAAGCCGTCCAAAATGCCAGCCCAGAAAACTTTCACAAAGAACCAAGCCACGGACCACTACGTCGTCGTCCCCGGAACCGGCGCTTTCACATCGCGCTGCATCGCCCACGCCCGCGCCATGAAGCGGCCCGTCCACATGGGGCGTGACCTCGCGGGCCGCGTGGTCGAGATCAGGGTGCCGCAGAGCATCGTCGATCTCGTCTTCTTCGAGGAGCTGAAGGCGAAGGAGAAGAGTCGGAAGAATAATAACTCTCGCTATGGGGATGATTATTCCGAGGACGAGTACGACGACTACTACAACGATGGTCGTTATAATAATGATGGCGGCGGCTACAACAATGACTGTGCTGACTACAGCAAACAGGAGAAGGAGAGTGAATGTGAGCAATTGCGGCAGCGGATGTTGGCTTGGACTTGTGCTGATAATGCTGATGCGGATGCTCATAAAGATATGCTCATGATCGATGCGCTTGATTGGGAATACCAAATCGGGCTCACGTTAGGTAAGTCGAAGTCCGAGCAGACTCATCGTGAGGATGAAGAAATGCCAGACGTTGATGATGTTGAGTATGATGCGATGGATGTGAGCCCCGGATGAGAGCGATTGAGAGATGAAGTTGTGAAGAGTAGAGATAAGGAGGAATAATATGAGAGAGGACCCCTGGTTCGGCTCTCATGGACATACACATGTGCACATAAAGAAAAGGTAAGATAGTTGAAAGAGAAAAACAGATAATGAATAGATAATGAATAGAAAATCAATGTGCATGCAATTGTAATTCCAAGTAGTAAAAGCACACTCATAACATAATATTCGTGAGAATCATGTTCCGAAGTATCCTGTATTTTACATCTACCGGGGGTATATCGCTTTTGTTTTCAAGTAAACCCGCGCTAAATCCGCACGCATATATATGCCATTGATGACCCAAATCGGATGATGCATGTACTTTTCGTTATGGACTACGTAAATACACTATTTATAATACCTCGACTTCGTCGTGTCAGCTGAATAGCATATTGAACCATTTAGAGAACCCATTCCTGCTCGAAGATCAGTTAATGGAAGCGCAAATCATATAAGATAGGTAGTAATGCTGGGTAGTAGGTTGAAAGGACATCGCATCGTACATACCTTGGTGGGTTAGGGATGTAGTTGCGAGTGTATTCTTCGACTTCTTCCAAGTCTTGTTGAAGATCTACGTTAGCAGGGGCGTATATTTTCGTCCTGTGGATTATCTTCCAGCCGACGTAGAGTATCGGGAAGGCAGCAACAGACGTATACCTAAGTCCTCGGTTAATTCGGCTCACCCCGGCAGAGACGGTTTAGATAAGCACTCACGAGAAAAGGAAGCTAGCCACATCCCAGTTCCCAGGCAAAAACACCGTATACCCACCCACAAAGGTGAAAACGAAGGTTGCTACGAGCGCATAGTATGCTGCATACGGCTGCAGGTAACCCCTGTACGGCAGCGAGCCTCGACTAATGCCCTGGGCCTTCAAAGCACGGTGAAAACAGAGATACGTGCAGCAGACGACGCAGTAATTAATTAGCTGTGACGCGGTGACTAAATTGACGAACCAACTTAAGACAACCGCAGAGCCCTGGGAAACCTGGAGGAATGACAACAGCGCGATGAGTAGTACGAAGATGACGCAGTAGACAGGCACGCCCTTCTTAGTACATTTGATGAGGAATCTCGGGGCTTTCCCCTCGAGCGCAAGTCCGTAAAGAGATCGAGATGCACAATAAACGTAGCTGTTACCAGCAGAGAAGGCGGCCGTCAAGATGAGGGCGTTGACGATGTGCGGCAAGACGGGAATGCCCAATCGGTTCATGGCGACGACGTAGGGAGACGCCGCCGCCCCCGGTCTGTTCTCCTCGTAAGCAGCTTTCAATTCGGCGTCGTTATACGGGACGAGCACGCCCACGGCCAGCGATCCAAGGCAGAAAAACGTGGTTAAGCGGTAGAAGACGGCGTTGAAAGCTTTTGGCAGAACCTTGCGGGGGTTCTCCGCTTCTCCGGCCGCCATTGAGACGTAATCCGGGCCGGCTACGGCTAATGACGCGAAGATGAGGCATTGCAAAAACCCCTGGAATCGGCCCAGTGAGCCCGTAGTGTAATACTCGGCGAATGCGCCGGGTTCGTACCAGTAGCGGAAGCCAAAATGATCGTGCTGGGGATTACCACCGACCGCCACGATGAAAGTGAAGATGAGCAGGCCGACAATGAGTAAGACTTTGCCCAGTGCAGCCCAGAACTCAGTTTCACCATACCATTTGATGGCTAGCAGATTGATTAGCGCATAGAGCACGAGTACAATCGCAATGATACCACCAGCCGGCACGATATCGCTCCAGTAGTGAATGATGACGTTACAGGCCGTGACTTCGAACGGCACGAGCGCGGCTTCGAAAATGAAGAAGTTCCAGCCGGCAGCAAAACCAAAGGCCTCATCGACATAGCGTCCTGCAAACCGGATGAAAGGTGAGGAGATCGGCAAGTAGGTCACCATTTCTGCCAAGCAGAATGTCACGGCGAGGATCACAGTACACCAGAGCGTGAAGGCGATAAACAGACTTCCCGGTCCGCCCTGAATCAGCCCCTTACCGATTTGCACGTAGAGCATAGTACCAATAGTGCCGCCGATGCCGATTAATTGGATATGGCGCGGCTTGAGTCTTCGATGCGTCCCATCCATTTTACCGAGCTCCACGGACTCGGCACGCTCCCACTCAGCCATTCCCGGGTCCGTGGTTTTCGGGGCATCATCTTTGTGGCCGTCCATTCCCACGTCCGCCGCCATTCGAGCGGTTATGAGATATGTTTGGCTTTATAGCTGGCGTGGGAACCGACTGCTTATGAGGTAGTTAGCTCAGCAGAGTCTGCGCAGATAGTTAGTTGTGCCCTACGTACGCTACTGCTCAACTTTAATACAGTTGTGGCTGGGAAAGTCAGCTTGTGTTACCTTAAGAAAACGATAATTGTAAGACATGGACCAAAAAGAAAAAAACCCCGGCTGTCAATAGTCTTCTATGATAGCAGAGTGACAGGAGCCCAAGTGCTACCCTTTTAGGGGAAAAAAGGGAAGCTAAATAAAGGCGGAAGCGAAAAATCTGGATCCAGGGACCCTTTGTTTTCTATTTAACTCAAGGAGACCAGTTGAAGTTCGGGCTAATGGAGAGAGAGAGGACTACACTATCCGGGAATCAAATTATAACTAAAATAATTTTCTGCGAAATGCTCCTATTAGCGGTCTGTCTCGGGCTTTTGTGAGCGAGCAGTCGCCAAGTCCTATCTATCACTTTTGTAGAGCAATCCCAGCGGCTT
This sequence comes from Xylaria sp. FL1042, assembly GCA_022495085.1. Lineage (NCBI taxonomy): Eukaryota > Fungi > Ascomycota > Sordariomycetes > Xylariales > Xylariaceae > Xylaria > Xylaria sp. FL1042. The sequence goes on from MU380222.1 coordinate 137,565, forward strand.
GCTTAGCTCAGGCACGGCTCCGAGCCGGTGGCAACATGGTGGCATCGACGAGACCACACTAAGCTCGGGTAGCCCTAATATCATGCTGACCGAACGGGTGCCGATGAAAATCCACTAGGTGCCGAGGGCTAGATTGATAACGTTACCCGCAGTAGGCCATTTCTAGAGCAGCTTCCCCTGTGAGATGAGGCTGTTCCGCCTCCTTTCCGCGGCCATTTGAAGACTTGCTGATATGCCTACGGCATTGCACAGCGTTCTGTAGTGGTTCCCATGCTCTTGGAACTATCGGCAGTGCGGTAAAGTACTGTACTATGTAGAAGCTCGCATCATAGCTGAACGAACCTGGCACAACAGAAAGTGAGGTGAGATTTGCCCCTGCACTTGATGTGCGGGTGACTCGCCATCAAGCTTTACGATGAGCGTCTCTACGCTAATCATATCGGAGATCGAGTGGGCTCAATAACTCATCTACCAATGACCAGGGCGCTGCAGGTCACTCTGCAGGTATCCCTGTCGTGGCAGCAATTGGATGAGCCCGTTCCAACCGAGTGTTCTCCGTCGTCATATTTCTTCCGGCTCCAACGTAAATTTCCCATCGTGGGGTTCCCTTTCCTGATATAGTGGTCTGACACACGGAAACCTCACGTTTTCTTCGATCCTTTTCGTGTCTAAATCCATGAAACCTCACGCAACGAATCTAAGGGTAAGATTATCGAGGGCTAGCGCGCTTGTTTAGCACACTAGTTGCGTTTGGCGCGCTGAAAAACATGGCGAGACAGGTGCGGGATATGCAGAGCATCTGCGGGTCAAACTAACAGACGAAAACCAGGCACTTAGCAACAAGAGGATTAGGGTAGCGCAGTGTCGTGGGGATCGGGGTATTGCGGTGAGGTACGCGTGGAGGTGGAACTTTGGCAAGATAAAATTTGTGTGATAGGCCCTGAGAACATCTCATCTAGTGTAGAACTGCTAGACTCCAGAGACTAGTACTGCAGCTTGCAGCTAGTCCTGATTCGTTTCGCCTCACCTGCCTCGGATATCCTCGAGATTGTAGGATTTTCTGTGCCCACTAGACCCTAGGAAGGACCCAATCACCAACCTCCTCTTTTGACTCACTCATCCGAATGGTAGCTCGTTCTAAATGATAGATCACATGCCATCGGCATGGTACTTATCTAATGTATCTCGCGTAATGGGAGCCAAAGTTACCGCCAAATCTTGGACCAGCCTGTTCTACTTCAATAATGATCGTCCATTTCTGGGACGCTTCTTAAAAATCGCTTTTTTATCAATGCCTCGATTTGAAGACAGGGGATAGCCTCCCCCTAAGCGCTTGGCTGACAGCTTCGTTCACATTAGTAACAAATTGATACGACTGGAAAACCATTCCTAGTTCTTGACTTGTAAACCAGCTCGCTCGGTCCTGGTTGCCGGAGCCAAGAAGAACATATTCATCATCGATCATGACCAGCTTCAGATGTGACTGAACCGGCTCCTCGGGTACTTGCTGGAGTTGGTTCTCCCGAAGAGGGTGAAAATAGAAGATCTCCAGGGATCCCGGTCTCGGTGCCTGGGCCTCAAGATCAAGGATAGTATTGGATTCGTTATCGCTTCCTCTAGTAATAGAATGTACGAAGCACTTCATAAGTTTTTCGTACCGTTTAACGAATGATCGCAAGCACCATGAAGTGGTTGTACCCCCTGTCAAAATTTGTTCCAAAATCATCATCCCCTTGCTTGTAACGACAGTTACATCAATACCTCGATTTAAGGCTTCGAGCAGAGCATTAATCACGACTGCAGATGTTAGATTTGGAGTCTGAATATAGATTCTCTTTCCGGCCATAGAGATGAGGCGCAGAACAGCACAGTTCAAAGGGGTGGGCGGCGGATTTGGAGAATTCTGCCATGGAAGAGGGCGAAACTGAGGATTACGGTGGTGCGATGAAGGTAATAAGATTGTTGGTATGTTATCAAGACGCAACGCTACCAGGTGCGCAGCCGGACTTTGGATCGAGATCAACGCAGTACTACTATGGCTCGGTAGGCTCCCAACTTGCTGCTGTTGGCCACCAGTGACTGGTAGTCGGTTGTCCGTCTCCATATTCCGGTCCCAGACACTACGGTAGAATCTGAGGAGGGTGGCGACGGCGTTGCCGGTAATCTCAACGCAACCCTCTAGCCAGGGCTCCCATGACACATTAGCACTTGGAAGCCAGGCCCTCTGGCGATCAACAATAAGATATTTGGGGTGCATGACGCTGAAGGGCAAAAAGAACAAGCTTTTAACATGTAGGTTGATGAGACCTGCGTCTAACAACTTGGGGTCGGGCAGCCCCAGCTTGGAGACCCATGTTGAGGGAGGGTATGTGTAACCATCTTTCGACCCCGTATGAAATAGTTTCTGAAAGAAGGATCGTGATGAAAAGCAGATGCGAACTTCCAAGGGCGACAGGGTCCCGTGAGCTGGATGCAACCTGCGAATATGAACCTCTCGTAGTCTGGCAAGCTGTTCGAGCGTCTCTCGGAGGGCATCGAGAATAGATGATGGTGCCCAAAAGCATGTCACAAGTATGACTTCATGTTCTGCCTTGAGGATTGCCGGGAGTAGTGATCGAGTGAAGATGGAAGCGCCAGTGCCTATTTCGAAAGACGCGATGTTGGAGGTAGTGACCAAGGACTCAGGGTCCGAGCAAGGATATGAAGGGAAGTCGTCGGAGCCCGTGGAGCTCGGGTGCCCGATGGCATTTATCCATGGCTCCTTAAAACGACCGAGAGGGTTCATTTATAATAAGTTCCCGGTATATCTCGTGTGAAGGCCTATCTCATGGTGGTATCTAGCATCCGAAGAAAGTCGAGGGTTGGATAATATTAGTGGCCATAAGCAGTCTACGCAATTAATGATCTTCACAAGTGGTAATGTTTACAATTGAATACACATTAAATTATCTCTCAGAGGTCTAAAGACAAAAGGCGAGGAGAGCTGTTATTTGGCTGATTTAGATGGTGGTGCGAGTGGATGATGATGGATGGCAGAGTAGAACGAAATGGGCTCATAACAATGTATCAAGGTTAGTAGGTGTCGCTTACCTACTTCTTACTAAGTATACAGCTGGGACAGCGCTCGTAAGAGCAGATTGCCAGGTGTAAATCTTATCTGCCAGGCCGCCAGCTCAAATAGCGCCTTGGAACATTTGGTGGGTACGTGCGATTATGTTCCTGCCGTAGGTACTTCACAGTGTATATACAGCTATTTATTTACTTACACCACGTCAGAGAACCGCTTTTAAACCCCTGATATTGATGGTGATTTATCTCGGAACAATGCTTCATAGTAGGTACGTATGTACAAACAGATAGTATACTAGATATGCGTCTACCTCTCCGCAACATACCCTCTACACTCTTCACATTACATGCCAATGAACGTCTATGCAAACCTCGTGCTGACATGATATGCAGTGCCCAGCCTGTCATGCTCTCACCCACCACTCATCCCATCCCAATTCATGCCGCAGTCCCCGGCTCGATGGAGGTTGGGTAATAGAACAGCTCTTGGGGATCGAATTGTGTCTTTAGCTGCTGCAACTTGGGCGTATTCTGACCCCAATACATCTTCTGTGCCGCCGTCCGGTTCAACGAGAGGTCTGGGTAGTTGATGTACATGCCCAAGTCTGACGCTGCGATGGATTTGGTCGTCGCCGATGTCCACTCATCCACAAGCTTGACTGCTTCTGCTGGCACTGCTTTCGTTGTGGACCGGTAGAAGAACTGTAGTATGTACAGCTTGTCGCGATGTGCGTACGAGGACAGCGTATGGTCTGCATTCCATACGGCCGAGGTTTTACCTCCCTGCACGTCGAGTTGAAAGAACCACGCGCCCGAGACGTTCCTCGCCTGATCGTACCAATAGTTGACGAAATCTTGCGCCACAGCCCCGCTCAGGCCTTTAAGTTCTAAGCTTTTGCCGTAAAAAGTCTCTTGCTGCAGCGACTCTCGTCAGTACTTCTTGCCCGTCAAACTCCGTGGACTATCAAGGACAAACCTCGTTGTGTGGGTGTGTCTGGTTCAGACTCATAGTTGCGAAGTGTTGCAGGCTTCCAGGCCAGTCCGTCGTACCTGTCGCAAGGATGGTGCCTCCAGTCTTGGCCAAGAGCGGCGCCAGGGCAGCTTGGAGCCCTGCCTTTTCGCCATAGTAGATTCCCTCCAGCTGAGTCATTCGCTGTGTCCCCGTGACGCGCATGTTCAGTTCCGCTGGCATGGTATTGAGAGCGTAATCTTCAAGTGCCTCCAGTGCCGCTACCGAAGTCTCCTTCTTTAGAGGTAGATTGGCAACAAACCAGGTTAAGTTTGCTGGAGGTGCGAATGTCTTGAGCTCAAACGAAGTCACTACTCCAAAGTTCGATCCAGCACCAAGCATGCCCCAGAATAGATCCGAGTTTTCCGTTGCCGAAGAATGGACAAGAGTTCCGTTTGCTAACACAATGTTCAACCCGGTTATCCAGTCGAGAGCTAGTCCGTGGGTGTGAGAACTCAACCCGAAGCCGCCATGAAGAGCATGACCTGCTATTCCGACCCTAGACAACTATTAATCTTCGTTCAACCTCAATGGGATTACCACGTACCCGGGACAGGTGCCATGTGCTATGGCGCGCTTCCCTTGGGCCCAAAGTTCCACGGCAAGGTGACCTAGCCGTGTACCTGGCTCTGCTGTAGCAGTATTTGTCTTAGTGTCTAGTTTGACAGCGAACATCCGGTCTAGTTGAATGACCAGATGACCGTCCTCGCCTCCTAACCCATATGATGCGTAACTATGACCGCCACACTTGGCGGTCACCTTATATCCCGAGTTGGCGCCACACACGACGGCATTCTGGATTTGTTCCGTCGTTGTAGGTACCGCCACCACGTCCGGCTTGTAGGCTAACATGGAGTTGAATGGCCTCGTGTCCATCTCCCAGTCCTTCGAGTCGGGTTGGTCGATAGCCGTCCCCGTCTCCGCGAGACAGTCTGTTAGGACTGCACGCTTGTTCAGCGCCGCTGATCGCGACAGCCCAACGAAGAGCCCTAACCCAAAAATTGCAGTTCGCATCTTAGCAGTCTTTATGTATTGCCTGGATTAGCTTTCACGATATCGTTTCCCACCAGTCGGGGAGACGCTCCTTTTGAACTCTTGTATGGCTGTAGAGAAATCTAATGACCAGCTGCTTTCTCGGACATTTATAAGCCGCATCGCACGATTTTCTTCGTAGGTCAATGATAAGTCGTCAGAGGATGGTCATACTCAACAAAGTATAGATGAATGCATCGCGCTTCCCACGGTAACACGTTCCGATTAGTTAATATCCAGCCAACATCGATCGTCAGCTACGGGAATTATTTTAGCGCCTACCATCTGTCCCATGGGGGTCTGTAGATTACGGTCCTGGATTTTCGCATGGATCGTCAGGTGTTGGGAAACATGTCCCGGTCTCACTTGATTAGGTACGTATTCATGGTCGTACGCTGATCAGCTTGTGATCTGGTAGTGGTTCTATAATGCGGAATACAGCCTATTCGCTCACCATTTCGTCGGCAGTCGTATGCGCGGCGTCTATCTAGACGCTTCAATAGCCGCTCAAACCCAGTCTGGGTGGCCAGTCTGCGGCATCACGAGGCTTTGAGGTCTGCATAATGCCAACAAGGTTGGATTTGACACAGTCTCGGTAGATAGCTGTGGTCACGTTCGTCGCATTTTGTCGCCTCGCCGTTTATTTGACGCTACCCTAATCCCATCCTTAATAGCACCTGGGGTGCATGAACTGCCCTGGTGCTACCCTTTCGCTTCCTCAAATCAATCTTCCTACCCTGCTCGCGCCTATAACACCTCTACCTGATATCTTGGCTAGCACAAAGCGTGGCTGGCTACCGGCGTCGAATACCGAGCTAGGGCCGTACACGCCAACACAGACAATTACCCGGACCTGTAACACCGAGCTGAGATCGCCATATTATGTAGCCCTACTCGGCTAACGCATACATGGTAGTAAGATCTGGGGTTCATTTACGTGGAAAATTACCGGGTGGCCTATCGATCTACGGCTATTCAAACGTAATCTCGTTAACGGTATTATATGTGTTTGCCAGCCTTGCTACGTGGTTTGAAGCGTATGAGCGGCGATGCCATGTCAGCAGCAACGCGCCGATGCCTCTGCACTAAATCATCGGCGATAAGTTTGAAATATACCAGATCAGGCCATCATGCACGTCAGAGGGTACATCTCCGACGAGGAGCAGACATCCCCGCATTACCAGTCCACTGGGCCTCCTTAATCAAGCCGCGGATGAATGCGCGATGACGGCCTAATTGCATTGACCCAGTCAGCCTCCAATTTCGATCCCATATTTCCACCCGTCCGACGATACCTGACACAATCGGGAAATCGCTCCGGGTATTTGCCCATTGCGCTCGCGGAACCAGGCCCAACGATCTACCAAGTTCCTCAAACATCGTCTTGAGACAGACGCGTTTCCGACAATGCTCGTGATCGACCGGAAGAAACCGACTGGTGCCTCACCCAACAGCTGAAAGGAGTCTAGGTCCAAGGCAGCGCAACCAAACTCTCCGAGGTCACGATGAGGTGACCTAGAACATGTAAGTGCGCGTATCGCCTCATCCAGCCCACCATCCTCAGACGATTTTCTCTTTTATCTTCCTACGCGAGATCGAGTAAGTTTTCTTGGCAGAGAGATAGGGAATTCATGATGCCGTCGCCAAATCTCGTCATCCCGATACTGCTTGGCCTGTCAGCCCATGTGCTCGGCGTAAACCTGCTGGTATCACATTACACCGGCAAGATCTACTCGCTCTCTTTCAACAATAGCACTCTGACAGTCGGGTCATCTACCGCCGGCGCCGGCAGCCTACCTGCCTGGTTGAGCCTCGATAGCAGCAGCGCCACTAAGACCGTGTACTCAGTTGACGAAGACTGGTTCGGCAGCGGCGTGCTTGCTTCTTTCACCGTAGGGGCGAATGGCGCCTTGACTCAGACAGGCAAGCTCACTTCGTTGGGAGCTAGTGTACATGGCACGCCTTACGCGGGTGCAAAATTCTTCGCTACAGTTGAATAGTACGACATCTAACAATATCCTGTATGAGATAATCTTGCGACTCACGATGTACACAGTGACCCCTCCACTCTCACCACCTACGCCCTGCCATTTCAGGCGGGCGGCAAGGTCTTACAGCAGTTCAAATTCAACATGACAGTTCCGGGGCCCAACCCGCGCCAAAACGCACCTCACCCACACGCAGCGCACGTCGATCCCACAGGAAAATTCCTCCTCGTGCCAGATCTCGGCGCAGACCTCATCCGCATCTTCAGCATCGACGCGACGACAGGCCAACTAACAGCCTGTGCCCCAGGCGAGACAGCACCCGGCGACGGGCCCCGCCACGGAACCTTCTGGGCGCCGAGCGCCAACTCGACAGACGGGCTGATGCTGTACACGGTGAACGAGCTGGGCAACTCCGTGACGTCGTGGACGACGTCCTATAGCGAGGGGAAATGCATGTCTCTGAAACGACAACAGACGCTCCCCACGTACTCCGGCAGCGCCCTCGCGAACGGCTCCAAGGCCGCCGAGGTGCACGTCGTAGGCAACTTCCTGTATGCAGCGAACCGGGCAGACCAGACGTTTGGGCCACAGCAGGACTCGCTGGCCACATACAAGATCGACGCTAGTACGGGGGCTATCTCATGGGTCGAGGCGACGAATGCCCACGCTTGGTTCCCGCGCACCTTCCAGATCAACAAGGCGGGCACGCTCGTCGCCGTCGGCGGCCAGACGAGCAGCAACGTCGCTATCATTAAGCGCGATCCGCAGACGGGTAAGCTGGGGGATCTCGTGGCGAATGTCCAGGTCGCTACGCCTGGGCGGGAACAGGAAGAGGATGGGCTTAGTGCTGTTATTTGGGTTGAGTAGAGCTGTACCTGCCTACATACCTACCTATCTACCTTAAGTGCCTATCTGGATAGCTTAATTAGTTGGTGTATCCGGCACCAAAGGTATCATGGACTATGTGTTATTTTTATTTAGACCTTAGTCTTGCGCTGCTTGTATATACGACGAGAAAGAAAAGTTTAAAGAGAGATTTAAAATATGAATATCATATCTCATATCACAATATCTATCCTATCAGTGACCCTCATAGAGGATATAAGAAGCGACAAAGTAGGGGAAAAAAACAAATTCAACTCGACCTGTTATCGCCACTCTACCATACCATGGCAAGCTCCTAAGCTTTCTCATTCGGACCGATCACCACCATAGCACCGAAGTCCGGATCGGATCGACTCAATTCTTTCACAAAAGTGAAGATACGCGTATATGGGGTTCTCAGCTGATAGATCGGTACATTACATGTATAGCCATAAGATAACCCGCAAGTAGATCCGTACCCAGGCTAGATCGGGACCTGAATAGCGGCTAAACGGGCCGCGGGGTGGAGAAGGGCGAAAGGATACGGGGAAATAAAGTATCGATCTAGTCATATTAATATCGAGATTCGGCTGAGGCGGTGGTCTTATCTTGTGTATTGTAGTCTAGGTGTCTACAAGTAAAGTAGGGAGTCGGCATACTCCGATGCTCCTTTGCCCCTTTCTCTCTTCCTCTGCCTATCTGACTGACTGCCTGTATCGTGTCTGTCTGGCTGTCCCCCTCTCTCAGATGCAGCGGTATCTTCTCTTCCCTCTTCCCCTAGACTTCCTTTTCTTCTTAGTGAGTAAAGTCCAACACGATTCATGATTAATGACTTCTTCGGATTCATGTTAAATGCTATCTAGCGAAATTCGACCCCAATACCTGCTCGTTAACAATGGCAATTTTCTTTCGACAGCGCATAGTCAGACATATCCAAACAGCATCTCCTTCCAGTTCTTGAAAAATATACGGTGTATCATTTCTTTTCTTCAGGTGTCGTAGCCTCATGGTACGGTATGTACACTATCCGTGAAAACGTATTGCGTCGAACGCATGCGAAAAACCCCTTCTGGTAAAAAATAATAAAACACACATACACACACACTACACCAAGGATCCCGTCTTTCCCATTCCCGCTCCTGCAAGAAAGAACCTTAAAAACTCCTTGAAATCGAAAATTGAGCAAAACGCTCCCACCTCGAAACGACGTCGCGGTTATACTGTGCCACTGATACTTAATTCCCGGATCTCCTGCAAGACCTGCTCTACCCTCTGGTCGAGGTGGCCCTGTGCGTATTGTTCCCTAGTGTCGGCATCCAGGTATTGCTGGACTTGGGCCATCCTGCTGTAGGCCTCGGCGCAGAATCGCAGTTGGATCTTGACTAGGGCCTCGAAGCTCGGGTCCAGATAGGGCACTCGCATGTCGATTAATTGCGGTAGTTCGCTAGACAGTTGGTCGTTGAGCTGTTCGTATGCTGCTTTGGCCATTTCCATTTCCTTCTCGGTGCGGGGCAGTTTTGTCACATCCTTGTCTGGCTTCTCGGCTAGCTTTTTGACTTTGGCTCGCAAGGCATCGTAGTCGAGTAGTTTATGACCGCGCTTCTTAATACCTGATTACACCGTTAGGGTCATCCTTCCACGTTTGTTTCTGGTGGGTCTCGGCGCATACATTCATTCACATCGGGGAAATAGGCGCAGAAGCGGCTGATGGGTTCTAGTACGGTTGTTCTGGGATTCATCAGTGGTTGTCCATGTTGGTACCGCCCCATGCCGTGCCATGTCATGTTGCGACTCCCTCCTTATCATCATACCTATAAGGGCCATCCAATGCCTTGATGGTCTCGGCATCAAGATCTTCTACAGCCTGCTTGTAGCTCCTGCTGACACCGTCTTTCGCGCCGGATTCGCCGTAGAAGGCATCTATCGTCTCGGCTATGCGCATCTGTGACGCCGTCATGGCTGTCGCGGCGTTAGTCGCGGGCGTGGATTATCTATCCGATAATATGGCAGCGTATTGCGTATTACCTCGCAATGAATCCAGATATCCTCTCGCTTCCTTTTGCAGGCGCAAGGCAGCAGCCTCCATTGTACGGAATCGCCTCTCTTCGACTTCGTAATCGCGGTCGTTCGTCTTCTCGACATGGCCTGTCTTCATCATGACCTGCGTCGTCGCACGATTGACATTCTTCTTGAACCCTGGACCAGGTAGTCGGTTAGTAAAGGAGAATCCGCCACGCGCGATCTAATCTAGGTTGGGGCATTGCCATACCTGCCCACGACATGTTGGCTAGTGGTGTATGGATGGGATGTATGTTGGCGTCTTCAGTTATCGTCGCGCGGTAGAAATTGAATTCAGTAAGAAAGAAAGAAAGAAATGGGCCAATGAAACGAAACAGGGGGCTGGTGGATATGCGACGGTCTACATGAAAGACAGGGCGAATTGTATTGTGTAAATAATAGCAGAGCCAACAGCGGCGATACAGATGCGGATGCAGATGATCGGTACTAAGTAGGTAAAGCGAGAGAGTTGGTGGGGAGTAATTGACTGATGTTTGTGGCTTGGTCTATCCCTGGGGCAGTCGACGTCAGCGAGGGGGGTTGCTACCTGGTACTGCGCCCGAAGCCAAGATTACCTAGGTAGCGCCAGAGCAATGCTGTGTAACCTAAGTACTTAGGTGGGACCAGGGGTGGGACCAGGACCTTGGAGTTATACGTAGGTAGGTACAGGATGTCACAGTCAAGCCACAGAAAAGTAGCAGCCACATTTACAGGGGTTCAAAAGGCCTTAGGTGGTGGGCAGGGGTGTCAAATCCCAGTGGTAAAACCCACCCTAAGTTTCTGCAACATGCACCCTTGCAAGCAACCCTCTTCTATTTGTACACTAGATATTCCTTGCGCCTCTCATTCAACAACGACAATATGTATAATTATAATACTCGGTAGCAAGTAAAAAGCCCACACGATGACTCAACCGCGCTTCTTAGTTATCAGTCTCGGTAATGCAGCCCCCTACTTCGATCGCCTCCATTCCGCCGGCCACTTTGCGATCGCTGCCGCCCACAGGGCCCTCGCTCCCCAAAAACCCGAGTTCTCGCCCCAAAAATACAGCAAGAAGAAGTGTAAGGCCTCGTGGTGGGCCGAGCCATATACATTCATTCAGAGCCCGATGATGATGAACGTTTGCGGTCCTTGGGTTCACGGTACCTGGAAGGAGATCCTGGAGAAGCACAACCTCCGGCCCGAGGAACTGGCACTTGTGCTCGTCCACGATGAGCTTGAGGCCGCCTTTGGCAAGGTCAAGGCACGCAAGTGGCAGGCCAGCCACCATGGACATAACGGCGTCAAGAGCGTCAGGAAGAGCATGGACCCGCTCAACTACCCCTGTGACCGCTGGCGTCGCATCACCGTCGGCATCAGTCGGCCCAAAGAGCGAACATCAAGCGCTGTGTCCGACCATGTCCTGAGCAAGATAACACCAGAGCAACTAAAGACGATAGAAACCGATGTCGCGCCGGAAATTATCCGTTGCTTGAGCGAGATGAAGGCCGAGTGGGAACAAAACCCCGACGCAGCGCCAGCGGATTCCTGATGACCAGGGCCATTCGTCGACGGTAACAACCATCGTGGTCACTAATCTCCTCTCATTATATTAGCATGCCATTTTGATACCCGTACCCCATCCACGGCTATGCGCAAGCAGACCCAAAGGCAGATCAAGCAGTTAGGCAGTAATCAGCATGTAATCCATGAGCCATGGGTCGGTCCATTAGATGTAAGCTCTGGGGAAGGAAGACGAATAGGAACTTTTCAACTAGAGCCTGGCCCAAATATCTAATCTGCACGTTGCTGATGGAGACGACAACGACCCAAAGAGTTGCCAGGAGACAGTCTGTCCATGATGTTCCGTCCTTGAGTCCTTGAGCAAATGAGCATGGACTGCGGAATCGGAGTGAAGTATGCTCCACTACAAGGTTTGTCTAAGAACGCTCACGACACCTCCAAAAGAGAAACATGGAAGTTCTGCCTCAATTTCTCAGAAGAATGGTCATTTTCCCGTGTTGTTCAACTATCGGGGTTGAGAAGTGTAGAGCGATGCAATTCTTGAGTCAGAAGCCGAGTCTCCTATCGTAGATAGCATATGGCCGCAATTGCGGTCACCAGCGTATCTGCTCTGTAGCGGTATGCCTTCCGCTCGATCTGTAGTGTAGGGGACGTGGTACGACTAGGCGGCCCGAAGATGTTGTAATATCCCTCCATGAGTAATGATAAAAATGTCAAGCAGTTCTTGCTTCATCCGATCATCGCGTTGGCATTCTCTCTCAATGACATGCACGCAACTTCGTAATCCATCAAAGCAGGGAGATCACACCCTCATCTTCTGGTTAAACAACGCAGAGACAGCATCCGTTCTCCACCGCGGCCCATCCCCAAAGCACGTATAGCTCTCCGCCAGATTCTTCACGAGCAACCTCACAACATTGCGCACGTCCCCACTGACAACCTGCGAATCATTCGTGATACAGCACGCCGTGATAACGCTCTCGAGACGCTTGAATGCCTCGCTGCCCAGCTGTCCGCGCACATGTCTCTCGAGCTCGGAAATCGTCATCCACACGCTGAGATCCTGGCCCCGCTCGACGCATTTCGCCTCGACCTTCTCCCGCAATAGGGTCCCGACCTGCTCGTTGCACGCCGGGCTGTCCGCCTGCATGTACCCGCAGTCGCGGAACTGGCGCTGCGCCTCGGCCAGCGCCTGCGCGAGCCGCACGCTCGGCACGGGCGGCCTGTGCTGCAGGACGTTCCAAAGACGGCTCTCGGCGTCGCGCGGGCTGGGTCTGCTTGCCGGGTTGCAGGCGAACCACGGCGAGGGCAGGTGCGGCGTCGTCACGGCCTGGCAGAGCGAGATCAAGTATTCCGTGCAGGCCCAGTACAGCTGGCCCGAGAACGTGTACCGTCCGGCCCCGATGAACGGCATGATCTCCACGGGCGGCTTGGACACCGTCATGGCGCGCGTCGCGTCGATCCAGATGCCGTAGTCGAGGCGGGGGCTCAGACGGCCGGATGTCGTGCTCGCGGAGTAGAAACGGGAGATATCGCCGCCGCAGGTATTGGCGTGAGTTTCCTTCGCTGGGGATTGCGACCCCTTTTGCGGGGCCATTGGCGTTCTTGACTTGCTGGAGGAGGCGCCGTCTTTCACTAGGGCACTAACCACCTCCTCGTTCCTTTCACCGATGTCGTCGTCTTCCTCATCATGGTCATGGTCGCCCTCGCGTAGCCCCGAGGCATCAACCCCGGCTATATCCGCGGCAGCGCACACGGCTTTGAGTAAACCAGGCCGATCGCTTCGCCGTGTAGCTCTCACGACTTCCGCGATAGCAGCCCTCATCTTCTCGTTTTGCGCCCGCGTCTCTTGTGACGCTTGGGCCTGTCTTTTCCGGAACCGCGCCTGGGACTCTTTTCCGCGCTCCCGGCGACGCTATTCTTTCTACTTAGAACTGATCGTAGTGTACACCCAGGGAAGCGAAATATTAGTCTTACCCGTAGCTCTTCCTCGGCGGCACTCATCGCTGATTCATTAAAATTGCTTCGTCGCGTGTTCGCATCAGCCATTGCAACTTCGTTGATATATAGTCAGTGTAGCGGTATTTCAATTGGCTTTGTCAATGTAGAGTCAAGATATGCGCTCGTCGTCGCTCTCGTCTTTCTTTCATCTCACCTCTTATCGGCTTTCTGACTTTGAGGTTGTTGGTTGTTAGCTGCTCGATCCCGGATTCGTCAGCGTGCTGACTAATATTCAGCACGCTTGGCATCGGTTGAATAAACCCTCCGATCACGTAACCCTGACCAGGTAAGTAAGTTTCCGAATAATACTCAAATAGGTGTGATCTCACCTAAGGAGTTGCTAAGGCGTATCATATTGGACAACTAAGTTCTAACTCTGATGAACCCATACAGATAATCTTCTTACTTACCTTAATTTAGTGTTGATGGTCAACATTTGCAGCTTCTGTGTAAGTATACATAAAGTATCTAAAATCAATTTGTCCTAGGCAGGCGCAAGTCAGTGTAATTATATTATCATTTCTTCCTCAATATCATAAGTAAGTGACAGGCAGGTATCTACGTCAGTGCACTTACCGAAAGTTGTCTCTTGCTCAAATCCACCAATCATCAACGGTGACTTAGTCGAGGAAGAGTTGTACCTCGTCATCATCGCAATATTCATTCAGGGTCTTGCTTGCATGCTTGTATGCTTGTAGCAGGTACGGTCATGGATGTGAAAGAACCAATTTCAGTAGTGTCGCTTTATAGTTCACGCTCGGACGCTTCTTTTCTTCTATTACCTCGTAGACACGCCGTGATTCGTCCGCGGTTCAGAAACATCACTGAGCACCATTCAGTATGCGTAATCTCCATCAACTAGCATTCAATTTGCTCTCTTGTCCATCCTAGGCATCACAATATTCATCCAAAGGTAGGGTAATCTTCATTGACACGAACTCCTATATTTAATAACCCGTCAACCATATAGTTATCACAGTATAGTTTGAATATTAAGGATAATATCGTTACCAACCACTAACAGCATCTAGCCCGAATGTTGAAAGAAATAGCCTAGTCGATCCTATTCTCTCGTTTTCCTTTTCGAAGTTTGTCTGAGGTTTACCTAGCGGTACGTAAGGAACTATTGCGTTGCCAACTCGACCGAGTTCTTCAGGGCATTCAAACCTATATTCCCCGCATGGCTGAATACCGCCCTACACGTAAAGAAAAAAAAAATCGAAAAATTGCTGCTTTAAAGCCATTCCGGAAATGACTAATTTATCGTACCAGAGCCAGCTGGGATAGGAAACGGGGCTAGAAGCAGGCACCTGCGTGGTATATGCTATTATCCCTCGATCGTGAAAATCTTCCGACGTCGACGTATGATGTTTACTCATATCATTCAGGCGAATCAACAGATCATACTCTATAATCAAGCACGCGAGAGATCCCCGGCCCCAGAAAACCCTCAATCTGCGGCGCAGAGTGTGCAGTTACCGAAGCCTCCTGACCCCAGGAGACGCGAAAGGAAACGCAGAAGAAGACTTCTGTCCATGGAGCTTTTACTCGTCGCCATCCTCAAGCTGAATACACATTACCTACGGGCTTACGAAAGCATGAACCGGACGCTCTCCGCCTTCCCAGGCTTCGCCCACGCAGACTGGAATTTGCCGGGGGTGGTCGTCACTCCGGAGATGCAGGTGGGCATCCCCGACGACGAGCTGGAATTCATCCGGTCCTGCACGAACCTGGTCAACGCCGAGTTTAAGCAACAGGTCATTCTGGACAAGCGCGAAGAAATCGAGACCTTGGCCCTCGACAGGGGATTTAGGTACATCACGGGGCTGCACCTCTTGGTTAAGGACATCTGCGACACCCTGCGTAGACTCACGGAGGGTCTCATGGTCAGAGAAGAGCAGAAGTATTTGGCCAGGAACAGGAATTTCTACCGCAATGCCACTAATTTCGCGACTGGGTGGTATCTCGGCCGTGCGAAGGGTCTGCGCTCACCGCTGAGAACCGTCACCAACGCGAGCGATTTCGACCTCATGGATATCATCGATGCCGATGACTCTGACAGCGGCGACTGGGAAGACTACATCGATATGGACTACGACGACGACAGTGAGGGTTAGTAGCCTTCTATGTCGTGCGGTATTAGGCTGCTACACCTCGAAGTATCCGGCTCATCTACTCTACCACGGCCCACGACAATTGCTGACTTCGAATAATATGCCATATAAGCGCCATCTCAACGTCGACGGGTGGATATAGTACAGGCCGGATAATACCAAGAAGCGATGGCTAAGGGTGGTGTTGAGTAGAGATTGGGCAATTGTACACAGCTGAAGGATTATTTTATTTGCGTCGGATTGATTGGTTTCTGCATTGGTGTCGTTAATTATCAGTCTCTATCCATGCAAACCATGGCCGGCATCTCAACTCAATCATCACTACTTATTGTTTTATGAGCACAATAGCACTACTAGGATTGCGAAAGCGGGTGTATTTCTTACTGTTGATTACCCAGCTTTGTATTTTTAAACACTTCCTTTTCCAATTATTTGCAAATGGATTTATGATCGCGCACTTCTTTGTGATTTGGCCATCGAGTTCGTGAAGTTTATCCTGAATCTTATTGTATAACCGGGAGGTCTTAGGTAATTGCTGTTTTAGGAATCCTCCTGGTTGATTTGCTCGCTCTCATTGGTTGCTAAGTCGATTAGTTAATTACCTACCTCACTCACCTTGTCAACGAGATGGCATCGATACGACCACATTAGAATATTCGCATTGCAGCCCAAGCTAATACCTAGTTAGCCTTTACTCTTCATTGGAAGCTGTATTCGAAGAGGTTCAAATAATATTAAAGTGTATATCGTTTTGGGGGTAAGACAGGACGAACCTTTGGCGTCTGGGGTGGGGCTGTCGAGGTCAGAGTCTCGACGGCAGACGAGAACTAGCCAATGGGCCATCATCCTCCTTTCCAAGTAGATGCATGCAGGAACAATCTCTTTCTAGATAGATTTCCGATTTCGGTACAGACAGAGTGAGTAATACCCCTAAAGGTCAAAAGTTAACCTAACCGCCTCATTGACTAGACTGCCAAGCCTTCTGGAAAAAGACCCACAGCATGAAGAGACTCCACTGATTCGAAATGATGGTTCATGCAAGACCGGGCATGACGAGGGGGAAACGAACGGTTTTCTCGAAGCATCGCATAAAAGCGAACAATATGTGTCTTAGATTTCTAGACCGTCTTGGTGGCTTTCTAGCCTGTTTCGATTCTTTCGCATAATTGTCGAACAAATTGGGTTGTCAGCACGCACTTATAGGGTATGTGGAACCAAACACTTTGCATGAAAATCATTCAAGGGTATTGATTGGAGCGGTATTGTTCTATGCTCTAACATATAAAAATCTTTTAAGACTCGTGAACGCGAAATCTGCATTCGTCTCGCCACCATCAGTTAGAAAATATCTTGTTCATTCACTTAAACTAAATCCAAATTTACACTCGTTCACCAAATCAGTCATCACTTCAAGTCTAAAAAGAAATTAAGCACATCAGACCTACGAAACAATCGCAATGGCCGGAGACAAAACCGAAGAAAAGCCCTCAAGGCACGTGCGCCCGAAGTCCGCAGGAACCATCAACCTCCTCGTTGAAACCCGCCGCAAGGCCTCACACGAGTACCAGCGGGCCCAGCGCGCCGAAAGGTCATACCGCATGCACAAGAACGCGACGATCGCGCGGGAAAGAATGGACGAGACGAAGACCGATTTCAAGGAGGGCTTCTCGCACCTAGGAAACGGTATCAAGGGTCTGTTTGCCGTCGTCTGCGCCACGCCCGATCTAGTGGGCGAGCGTCGCGAGATAAGTCGGCAGAAGAGCGAGGCGAAGGAACGTGAGCGCGCCGAGGGTATGCGGAAGAAGCTTGATGAGAAGCTCGCGGGGAAGTATGCTTCTGACGACGACGAGGCGCCGGCGAAGAATTATGGGGAGAAGAGCAAGTCTGTTAAGAGTGTTAAGAGCTCTGGTAAGCGAATAAGTGATGAGTTGTGATGTCGGCGCGACATAGTTGAGTTTGCTTAATATCTTGGGTTAGTCTCTCTTTATCTTGCTTATCCTGCTCTGCGTCTTGGATATCAATCTAATATTTTATAGAAAGACTCCCGAATTTCTTTTGTCGTGTCGGCGTTTGCTTGTGTTTTGGTATTCGGGCTCCTATACCCTTGGATCTGGTTAATAATGGTAATAGACGTTAATGGGTTACGGGTACGAATGAACGAACGAAGCATGTAGCGATGGCGTTCACTTCGCACCTGGCGTACCCCCCAAAATATTTCTCTCTTTGAAACCTATCATGGCACGGCTGTTAGATTATTCATAATAGTATAGTGGTCTTTATAATATCTAATAGTTGGAAGGGCAGAATGAGCTTATCCAAGAGATACTGCTTAAATAAATAAAAAACTATTGCTGAACAGCAGTGGAGATTTTACAGTGAATAAGAAGCATCGCTAGGTTAAAATTTCAAGCAGTAGATGTGTAGGGCCTAGGAGGAGTACCTATCAGTGGTATATACCTGGTAGAGAGGCAATAAGACCAAGATAGAGGTACCCAGCCACCGTAATCTCAGTGCTCGGGTACCTGGTCATATCATAGACGTACTTGAGCCCTTGTACAAACCATTGTAGTGTGTAAACAAACATAAGAGTGGGGCATGGGTAGAGAGTTCGAGGCCTTATAAACGATCTTAATGTGTGCAGTTCTCAACCAGACCCCGCAAAAAGGACGTATCCCTGGGTGACCTGATGGTATGAACAACACTGCAAAAGCGTTCTCCGAATTGGAGCAGGAATGGGGGACCTGCAACTTGACAACTAGAGTTCGCCGACGGTGCAGGTTTTCGTAGACTTGGAATTCGATTCCGGGTTGAGCTTTTTTTGCATTTCTTTTTTTTTTACCTCCCAATCTTTTTCTTTTTTTCACTCCCACTCCATTTACCTTTTGCACTTGGTATATTTTCTATCCTTACTTCTTATATCTCTTCTCTATTCACAATAACGATCTACACCTCCAACCTTCTTTATTTCATGCTATTTGCTGCGCATGAAGCCTTCACGATATGAGCTCTACACATTGATTCTGGACTCCTCCTGCTTTAATGCAATTTCTCTCCTACTACTTTTATGTTTTTTTTGACTACTTGATTCCGCCTTGTTCTGTAGTATTCTTATTTAATCTGCGTCTTCAAGGTTAACCTTTCTTTTCCTACGCATCACACCTTGATTTCTTCAGCGTTTCCCCTCATGACCGATGGTTCTTTTAGGCATTAAAAGAACAGCAACAACAAAACCGTATTCCGCTAATTGAGGATGGAGAGGACAACCATACACCAAGCTCATCATGGAATACGAAAAGAACCATGGATATCTCGTCTCCTATTGTTCGCTGATACCTAATCATTTTACTTTCGAAACAACATCGCTCCAACATATTGATCAGGTAATTCAAGCTGGGGTATGACAATCTGGCCCTAAAAATACTGCAGAATATGAAATAGGGGAGAATTTTCTATTTATCTCTCTTCGCTGACAGGCATTTTACTTTTATAAGAACCTCTCTCGATACATTGTCGTGTCAATAGATGCAAGCAATTATGTAAGCCCCCACCATGATCCCAGTTACTTTCCTTTACCCCACAGGATTGTCAACTACGCGCCAAGACAATTGACATCCAGCACCTATCTAACTACGCATAACTGATCGACCGAGCAGGACCACGCACGAAGGGACTAACGCAATGATCGCCGTTCTAAAACATCGTCGAAAATATAAATCGCAAACCGGGTGTATTCATCTCGCATAGATGCGGAGGTTGCGGGTTATAGAGCGGGCCTCATTACGCAGACTTCGTTGAATCCAAGAAAAGAGAGAGCGCGCCCTCAACCGAACGAACTCGCCAAGCAACTCAGGCGGATTACATTGCTAGACTTCGCATTACATGCTACGCATATATCCGAGGCATCAAGTCGCCGTATGGTGGATGAGATGTGCTCCAATTCACCTGTTGCATCCGGTTATATGATAACTAGTCCGACTGTTCGGCCGTAGGGCCTGCTTCTCACCAAAATACCAGAACACATATACCGTAGTTCTGACATCAGACTTCGGGCCTAAAGCAACGAATTCGAAGTACTAAGAGCTCAAGGCGAGAGACATATCACAACTTACGCTTTCAAGATTACATGCAATACTCACGAGAGTGAGAATTCAGCCCACATGTGCGGCCATAATAACCTAATGAGTTACCTGGTTGATCTCGTCTCGTGGAACGTCGTCTGAATCTTGTCGTATCTCTCACAAAGATCTCCTACACACGAATCGCGGAGCAAACCCTTGACTCAACGTTAGCGCAGCGACTCGTTTCTATCAGCAGCGTTTCCCCGATGACTGGGATCCAAAAACGCCTTGAATCCTCATTCCCAGTGGATTTGTACCAGCTTCCTCCAGAGCTACACGTCAAGCAGCTCATGAGAACTAGAAACTCGGTCTCACGCATATGCAATTGAAGTCTGAGAACAGAGAAGATGATGCACGAGAGAAATCAAAACTCCGATCCAACGAAAGTAATTGTTCGAGGTTCTCAGCATTCGGAAAGTATGGCATCAAACACTCGCGTATGGGAGACAAGCGCTAGCACAGTTTCTTGTTGAAGCATTCTCCAACGCAAGGATCGCGGGTCGGCACGGACTAATGGATCAAAATGGCAAGTCTCAATATGCTAAATTGGCATATATGCTTCGGAGCTGCCCCAGATTAGTAACAGTATGCCTCCGAGCTGCTCCCGAAAGTCAGATAAAAAACGATTGCGCACGCCCTGGACAATTTTTATTATTATTCACATCAAATCCATCGGCCAGCGTTAAATGTTCGTGATTTGGTTCATTTTTCATTCGGTGCCTAGACGATGAATTGCGTGAACACAGGACCAGAGCCAGTAGTGACATACCCCCAACCCTATGACCCCATTGCCTTTCCCTCGAATTGCGCGGAACGACAAAGGTAAATGCGATGATCGAGTTTCCCTTACCCACACGCCGGTTCTAGTTGCAAGTCCATTGAAGGATAATTGTGTTATTTTGTTGGTGTTTATCGGAAAAATGCAGACAATTGAAACAAGACGATTTAGTAACCGAACGAGTCGAGAGTCTTGGTTGTCTTGCTGTCTACCTGGGCCTTCTTCTTGGCTTCGGTTAGTTGGCGCTGAGCCAGCTTCTTGCGCTCGTAGTAAGCGGTGCCCTTTGCCTTGCGGCGCTCCTCCAGACTATGAAACTTATTAGCGACACTTTCTCGACCAAAGAATGATGCGTATCCTTAGATGGCAATGCGAGAACAACATCGTGGAGACGGGAGTTTCCGAGTTCGACATACCGAGCAACAACATCCTGGTACTTCCAGCCAACCTCATGGCTCAGTCTGCCGACAGTGCAGTACTTTCGGCCGGGCTGTAGACGAAGGACGCGGAGAGCCTGGGGGACCACCATCTTCTTCTGCTTGTCGTACGGGGGAGGAACACCCTCGAAGACCTTTAGACGCTCCAAAGCAGCGGCACCTCGGGCGGTCTTGTGGGGAATCATGCCACGCACAGCCTTGTAGAAGATTCTTGAAGGGGCGCGGAAGTGGAAAGGACCTAGTTTGCGTCAGAGAACCCATTCTCGAGGCAGAGCGCGTCATAGTCATATAGGCATGCGGATCGTGGTAGGGTAGTTTACGTACCACCTCTGGTAGGGTTGAATCGAGTGGCCTTGCGCAGGTAGGCATGGTACTTGACTGTAATCCGATCGTCAGCTCCCATTCGTATTGTCCAATTGCCTATCCACCTGTTCCCAGCTCTTCATTCTCCGAAGGCTTTCCCTCTCTCTTTCTCTCCCATAGTAGATGCACGCCCATGCACTAAATTGAAACCATGCCAAACAATAATTCGAAAGACGGATCGGTGGAGGTGACGTACGCTTGGCGCGGAAGAACTCGCCAGAGATGTTGAGTTCCTCGCAGCGGACGATAACAATCTTCTGGCCGCTGAGGAGCTGCTTGGCGACAATAGAGGCGAGCCGACCGAGGAGGTGGCCCTTGCCATCGATGACGACCTGGAGGAAAAGAAAGAATTCGAGTTAGTCCATGTTGAGTCATCCATGAAGCATTATCATCATGAATTGCCAACTTGGCCATTGAGATAGATCGTGACCGCTCCCTTCCGTCCATTCCGAGCAAGACTGGGGGCCAATGCCGTCGATATTCCCAAAATGCACATGTTCATGAGGTTGTCGCAAGATTAAAAAAGTCGGCTCTGTTGGAAACTGGATCTGATATGAATTCAATAGCCACTTACAACAGACTCAAAGGACGACATCTTTTCGGATCGTCACCGCGGCGAGACAGGAGGTGAACAGAAAGGAAAAGAAGATGGAAGTGGGAGGAAGAACAGCTCAAGAGCGCAACCGAAGCGTCTGCGTCTAGGGAGCTATTAAATTAATCCTCTGCTGTGGTCGTTAGTAAGGTCGTGATGTGTTGTTGTTGGTCGCCAGGCGGAGAAGGGATGCCACCACTAGAAAATTATCGGCGACGCACAATCATTGAGTGTGCCCGCTGTAGAGGTCCGCTATTCGTAACCTGGCATAGTGGGGGCGCGCACGGAAGCGAGAGGGTTTTTTGTGGCCTCGTAATCTAGGGCTAGGCAGACCTACACGTACCTATGTACCTGCTCCACATCAAGATAAGCAGACCGCACAAGCCACGACCGTGTGTGGCTTGCTCTTTCTCTCTCTCCTCACCGCTGGACACTAGGTAGGACAGGGCAAAATACAGTGTGTATAGAATTGACACTTTACCTTGTATCTCTACCTGGGTACATTTGTCCTGCAATACTTAACAATTGGTAGGTAATTCTGTCGCCTGCATCCACGATTCATTTACGTACATGTCGTCTTACCTAAGCTCTGCCCTCGTACCGAAAAAATTCTTCACATACTCACTCATTGCCAAGTAACCTATGATACAGCTATAGGGAATCTGTAGGATACTATGTATAATAAGTATTTGATAGAGAGGAATATGGCCATGTGGGGTATGATGATGAAATAACGATTCAGTTGGGTGCGTCGAGTATGATCTGTCTGTAACCAAAGAAACAGGTATGAAACACGGGAGTCTAATCTCTTGTCTAAGCGTGTCGTTCAACTTCGAAATCCTCAAGCCAATATGGACAACTTCACAGATGACTCTCTTCTGATGTTTCCATTGGCTGGTCTGTCTGTCTGTCTGTCCTTTCATGCATACTATATAAACGTATTTCGCATCGTCTAAGTGGGTGTTGGGGGTAGCTTGGATAATTATCGACAATGGTTGTAAAAAGCGGCTGGTGGTATCATCTATTAGATTTGACACCACCAGGTACCTGATCATCAAGCTCCTTAAGTATAGCCTGGACATAATTTACCAGGTCTTTCCGTCTTGCGCGGATGTCGGGATCTCCTCCCGTGTCGACCTCGTCTAGTTTCAACAGCACATGCTGCATCACTGTCTCGCTGATTTTGCGGTGCTCCTCTTCCAGTTTCTTGTTGTCTTTAGGTGGGTGGCGTGTAAACTGGTTGCAGAGCGGCAGGAGTTCCTTGTCAAAATGCGATCTGATGGCCTCTAACTTCTCGATTGGCCCTGAAGGTACCGCAGGGGATGGTACCCGAGATGGATGCCTCGAAGCTTCGGGACTCGTCCACCTGCTGTCGCCATCGGGTTGACCGGGCACCTCTAGGGTACTGGTGGTATCCCTTGGCCCACGATTTTTGGGCTTCTTCTTGCCGCTTTTATTCTTCCTCTTCTTTTGGGGTCGCGAGTCGTCCCTAGGATCGGCTACAACGACATCCTCAACTGAGCCGCTACTGTCGTCGTCATCAGATATTCTCCCTTCAGGCACCACTACTAACAATTCGCTGTTGTTCTTGACACCGTAGTCGCGAATGGGAATATCCTGCTCTTTCAGGTTCCGACCTTTATAAAGTAGCTTAATGCGACTTCCCCGGCGGCTGCTCAGATCCATCACAAGCGCGGCGCGGGTTCGAACATCCCTCACCGTGAGCTTGCCATCGCTAATCGAATAGGCAGGGAAATGTACAGGATAAGTAATGGCTTTATGCTTAATCAAGATGACATCATCTTCCTCGACAGCAGCATTGCGTGGCGCTCGGCGGTTCTGTGGAGAGTAAGCTCGTTCGGGAGCCTGCAATGAGTTCTCCAAATCTTCGGAGGTGATGTAGCTATAATCAGCATCGGTGACATGTGGACCGTCCTGGCTGCTGGGTTGCGAAGCAAAGGGTGACAAGCCCTCGCGCATCGAAGGCCAGCCGTACTGCCGCGACATGAGGATTGGGACTGCGATAGCGGCAGCACCTGCGAGGGTCGAGTAGACGGTCGTGGGCGAGGCGCCTTTTGATTCGATATACTGGTTGGATCCCGCGAATGCGTCGGACAGGTGAGCGAGTGTGGTGACAAGGTAGGTTTGTAATGCCGGTGGTAGTAATGCGGTGATGTTCTGGAAGGCACCAGAAGTTGCCGAGATAACCTGACTAGAAGCCACCTTGACGAGAATTGGGTTGGTCCTGGGAATTCCAGGACACCCAGGCTAAGTAGGTAGTCGGAAGTGTTATTTTGTCACTGCGGGATGGCAAAGTGGATGATGGAACAAGCAGGGAGCAGCCAGAGGGGTCGCAGTGGCCACGGTGACTGCAGGCGACCAAATAGCGGACAAGAATAGACCCTGTTTAGCGATGCGAACCAAGCACTGGGCTGGCTGTAAACACTGGCTACTGTACGTAGAGATGGAGCGTTACAGCTGCGCAGCGGCGCAATGCGCAAAGACAAGACAGACGGGTACAGGGCGGGCGAATAGAAGGAGACCACCACGACTGTTGGGCCACCTCACCTACGCTAATGTAGAGGAATTGTAGGTCTTGTATGTATAATTCGGCGTTAGGACTCGTCGACAGTGGCTTCGCTCCAGGGAACGACGCTGCAATTCGGCCCCAAGAGGCCAGAAAGGGGTCTAGCTCGGAGTCTAGTTCAATGTCGATATCGTGGGGCCCAGGGCCAGGAAGGGTCACGGCAGAGGGGTAAAAGAGCTATTATGAGATGTTATGACTGCAGAGGGCGACTAACAGCGGGTTCGATGGGTCTCGTTCTCGAATGCCGACTCGCAAAGGTCAGGGACGCAGGCAGACAGGCAGACAGCCAGCGGTCGAATTAGCGACGTCAGCGACGGCTCAACGATGCGTTGTCACTGCAAGACTGTGCGCAAGGTATCAAGGTATTCAGGTCAGCTGGCGGGAGGACACCAAGCTTCTCTTTGCCACGACTGGATTCCCTGCTCCAACGCGGCTCATTGGACCGCCGACGAGACACACGACGTCAGGGTGCCGCGACGGATGATGGGGACGACAGGCGACGTATGCTGTGTTGTAAGATGTGTGTTCTGTGTTGCCCTCCAAGGTGAAAAAGGAGATAATAAAAGGGACAGGTAGGCAAATGGGGATTGTTGGTCAAGTCCCGGTGAAAGAGTTCGCTCAGGGGGACCGAAGGATAACGAATGGCTTAAGTTGTCTAAGTACCTACATACACATGGTACCTACCTCTGATGCTGGTACACAGATGGACATCGGTACCTCTCTAGATACGTGCAGTTGTACAAGAAATTCTTTTGGTGCTTAGCCAAAAAGTTGTCAAGCGGTAGACAGCTGGCTGTAGACTAGGTACATACCTACCTACCTACCTACTTGGTAGGTACCTCTTACTCATAGTTAAGAGCTGAGTGAGTGGATACCTGGAAAATGGGATGTTGCGGTCCTGCTCAACGCCGAGTTCGCGCACTACTTACTAAGTAGGTATGCACGTAACCTTCTCACAGTACCTATCTCGTATACTAGCTGGATACTTGTCTGGGGGCCGAAAAGCAACCTCTAGGTACTAGCAAGCAATTGGAAGTACTTGAATCAGTAGATTAGGTACATATAAGTAAGGTAACTCATGACGCATATATACCAGGCATTTACATATGCAATGGCAACTGTACAAATTAACATTGAAGAGATTGGGGCGTAAAGTCTGAAAGCTTGTAATATCGGCGAAGTGAGCCCCAATTATATGTAATTTGAGGACAGCCTTACCTGCGCGGGAAATCTGGGATGTACGTTGAATCCAC
The DNA here is from genome assembly GCA_022495085.1 of Xylaria sp. FL1042. NCBI lineage: Eukaryota > Fungi > Ascomycota > Sordariomycetes > Xylariales > Xylariaceae > Xylaria > Xylaria sp. FL1042. The sequence continues at coordinate 163,328 of MU380222.1, forward strand.
ATGACTGTGCCTTTTAATAATACCCATGCTATGAAACTATTCCAGTTTGGCATTAACATTCAATGTCTCTCAGCTCTTTCAATTGCACAACATCTTTACTAAAGAAGTTTAAATTGAGATATGATGATTCGAGTATGCGCGTGTGTGGTAAAATCAACATATAACATTAGAATGATTTTGAGTTGGATGGATATAAAGTGGCAATAGATCCCTCAGCAAATTATGTACTTACCTAAAGAACTTTATAAGTACCTAATGTAGATCTGCCGGTACGTACCGAGTTGACCAGTACCAATGCTCTAATTCTGAGGTCCTGGGGTTCTAGAAGATCTGTTGCGTCATTTCCATGTAGAATGGCTAATACCGGCATATCGGACTGCATCACAAGCAAAAAATCTATCTCGCGCCATTAAAAGTATTCCAGAGCCTAGCACTAATTAATTATACGATGAACCCACCTTGTGATTAGTATTCGTAGCTCTGAATAGTATAGCAATTGGAGAAGCAGAGTTATACAGTGGTTAGCGTACTCTGGAAACCCGTAGGATTGATTACCGCATATTTGTAAAGATCGTTTCTTACTTGTATGGCTCCCTCTACTACGTAAGTAGCGAGTAGGTCCTTAGACCTACCGAACGCGGCCACTTGCTTATATGTACCTAGCCTACCTAGGTATCCACTCTGCGTCTATGCCGTTCCGAGATAACATCACAGGGTCCACTGAAACAACAACCGAGCGTTTGGAATCCCGCGGTGCCCGCCTTGACAAATAGGCAAGCGCAAATAGCGTAGGTGCCGCCTCTTACTGGCTGACGCACACCTGCGACACTCCGAACTCCAGGGTTTTCTCGATACTTACTTCACTAACTGTAGTGTAAGTACATGCCTATGCTGTAAAGGTCTAGTAGTGCGCAACACACCCAAACCAAACACCAAGCATGCACATCATACAAATACCCCGCCGCCTACTTCTTTGTCGTCGTCCTCCTCCAAGACCCCTCCATCTCAACTCGAGTTACTCCTCCATGAACTTCCTGCGCTCAATCTTCTCTTCGACATCCCCAGAAGCCATGTCGGCCGCCAAGACTAAAGCTGAGACCATCATCCAGGAGAATGCCGTCGGTATGTTCCTTCCTCCCATTGCTGGACAGGTACCTATCGTACCTCTTTCGCGCAAGCTTGGCTAACAAGACATGCTCTTCTCTTCGATATAGCCGTATTCTCCAAGTCGTATTGCCCCTACTGCCAGGCTACTAAGAGGCTCCTAGACTCCGAGGGCGCCAAGTACTTCGCCATTGAACTCGACCAGGTCGACGATGGTGCCGCCATCCAATCCGCTCTTGCGGATATCTCGGGCCAGACCACTGTGCCCAACATCTACATCGGCCAGAAGCACATTGGTGGCAACTCAGACCTGCAAGCCAAGAAGGGCGAGCTCAAGAGTCTGCTGAAGTCAGTTGGTGCCGTTTGACTGGACGATCATCGGAGTCTGTCCTCGTTCAAGCTGTGATCATACCGGCATGCCGAGGCCAGGTTGTAGGAGGTGCTGTCGAGATTCTTCAGTTGTACTGCGTCGAACGCTAGAGACTTCGCGAACAATGCAGATATAGACTGGCTTTGATAGACGATGACTACATGATTCGTGTCTGTAACAGACAGACCATTCCATGAAGACCGCTGTCGCAATTAACCTCGATTCTATGTCGCCGCGCGCCATTGCATATAGACAATAGATATACCTGCATCTTGAAACTTAATAATTGCCTCATACATCCTTCTTGCTCAGCTGTATCCATTCCGCACTCGCATGCGCTTACGTACGATGCAAATACCATTGAGCACAAAGGTGCAACAATTGAATAATGGATAGGAGCGCTTACGAACAATCACTATAGTGAATTCACATGAGTTGTTTAAGTAACAATTCCGGGTGATACTCCATTGACTCCATTGAAACAATAAGACTCAGCAACAAAGGTTGTATTACATAGCAGGGTGCAACAATTGAGCTGTTCCATCTACAGTAGGTATATATCTAGTATTCCTCGCGAACCCTCTAGAACCGGCACACTACCCCAGTCCCAAGTGCAGAGCCCCAAGCCCAGAGCCCCAAGCCCAGATGAGATGAACGCCATGATCTCATCACTTACCAACCTCGCTAGTTGCTTTACGCAGTGTTTCACCATAATAATGTCTGTCGATGATCCGTGCCCCTGGGCCGATTATGAAGGCCGCTGTGATGATGAACTTAAAACCCGCCCCGGCGATGGTGAAGACTGGGAGAACATAACTATTCCGACCTACAAGATGCCGCCGCGTCGATTCTCGAATCTCTCCGTGATTCCCGAGCGTGATGAAGACGGTGATGATGATACCTTGGTGTTGTCTTTGAATGATGCAATCAAGTCTCGTGTTGATGCCAAGTCTTAAGATAACAGCGCCTTTGTACTTAGTTGAAAGTCTCTGTAGATGTATCTTGGGCTTGTGACTCGAACAGTGATTCCCTACCGTCGTTGTGCTGATCACCTAAATGATTCGAATTTGGAAACTACCTGGGTAATTGGTGTTTTGGATACTTTGGGTTGCAGCATTCGCCACCGCAGATCAACTTGCGTGGAACTGGTCATGGAGTTGAATAAACCTTAAACACTTAACATGAATTATCAATTATACATAATCAAATCTTGCTTCCCAATTTGAAACTTGCGCGCTCGTGATAATGTTCGATATAGTATTCGCTGAATGTGTAATTATGTACTGAACCCTTGTTTACCTAAGACCCGAGCCGCTATCCGGATACGGACTCTTGTTACCACAACGTTTTGTCTCAACTTGTTTAGCATTATCTGCTTAGCTAAGACATTTCACCCCTCTTTGTATCGCAGCTTTTACGGCAGATAGCCTCATACTATCAAAGTTGTGTTGTACCTTACATCGTAAATATTGCTATATTTGGTTGTTTCTATGTGTTGAGTCCCGTAGTGATACCAGAAATCCACAATTAGGCTCGACCAATATTATTCAGCTCAGTAGATAGGCTTTCAGTTTAACAGATACCTAAACATGATGTCCTGGGCCCCAAACCAGCCACCGAAGGTGAGTAAATGCAAGTGTGACTCGATGTTCATCCCTGTTCCTCTACCATTGCATATAATATTCGACTCATCTCAAATGAGTATGGTGTTTTTGGGTAAGCTAGCAACTTTGCTAACGTAATACCCTGTAGTGGCAGGAACAGCTGCGCACCAGATTGTTCAACACGTTCTCAGCATACCGGCGAGGACTCGACTTGCAAGATGTAGACGCTCCCCAGCAGTTACCCTTGCAAGGGGCTCCGCTAGAAGTTTACTTCCCTCACGTCCGAGTAATGCCTCAGCCGTTCACCTTGTCAGAGAGGGACAAATTCAACCTCGACAAGCACGATGATGAAAGATGGGTACCGGACGAATTCAAAGTGCCATGGAGGCAGGCTCGCGCATTGAGGGATCACTTTGTATTCCAGTTCCCTGGGCTGAAATATAATAAGTGTTTGGGATGGGGGGGCAACGGACTGGCGGCTTTGTTCGATGATTGCGATCAGCTTGGCAATAGGATTCGGTCGGTTGTGGTGAAAATGGTCTACTCGGAAAATGCATCAGTTGCGATGAAAATTGAAACTGATAATTGTAAGTGTGTCTTCTCGTCTAAGTAGGGCTGCATTGGATCATGCGCTAATGAATCCTCATTTTCGGTCCAGTACGAGCAAGTTGCCCTCTTTCATACAAGCTACCCTACCTCAGCCATTAAGCGAGAAACTGACAAGTGAGCACAGAGATACGAAGGTGCCGAGCATCTCCTCCAAATATTATATGCCCCATCCCCTGAGAAAGGACAACATGAACCGAACTCATCAACCGAACAACCGAAGCTCAGTTGTTTTATTACAGAAATGGTAGAGAATGGTGATATGGCCCATTTTATTGCTAAAGTCGTGGTTAATAAGGAGACAATCCCCAATGCCATCCTTTGGCGGTTCCTTTTATGCTGTAAGTTCGTCATGCCGAGTTTGGGCTGTTCAACTCGTTTCTTTAGATGGACACCTGTGGAGTTGACCCTTGTGGCAATAGTTGTCAGAATGTGTACAGGACTTGCCTATCCGCCAAAGAGCATCCAGGAACTGAAGGGTCACTCGGCTCCTGTTAAGGAGGCAATACCAACAGATCCCAACGTTCAGCCAACACGTTTTGTGCACTTTGACTTCGATCCGAGGAATAGTGAGTGTTCATTGAACGCATGACGCTGACAGAAACTTGCTAATATATCTTCAAAGTTTTCATAGGGAACCTGATGGCAGACGGCGAGCATTATCTGTCGCCCTTGCTAAAGGTATCAATATTATTGCTGAATGCAACTAGATAAGCATGCTAACTTCAACAGCTTGGAGATTTTGGGCTAGGCCAAAATGTTAAAGGTGATAGAGAAAATATGTACGTATCAACTCTCCTAATAGACATGAACATGGTGCGCTAAATGTTTGCCATGCAGTTATTATGAGAGGCTTCGGCAGTTTGGGAAATTCTTCTACTACGCTCCTGTAAGTTCTATTGTGACACTACCGATTACGGCTGCAGAGCAGGAGGGATTGATGATCCGGTAGGAGCAATTCTGCGCCGATTGGGACTATATAGAGCCAAACGATGGCTTGATACAGGCGAGGAAATATCCTGTTGCGGGCAATTATGGAGTGCACACTAACCTTTGGGCCGTGGGTTTGGTGAGTCTTTTATCTCTCTATCTTCTCTTCATTCTGGGTAGTTTCTCAGCCCGTATTAAAGAAAATACTAGCTAATAAGGAGGCTACAGGTAATGGAGTGTCTTATCACACTTTGCCAGCCGAGAATGCCTCCCACGCCATCAGTAGTTAATCACAGCGGCTTCGAGTATTACAGCTACGGAGGACACCTCCGGGACCCCGCTTTCTCACACGTGGACCCTGATCTCATAACTCTTGTCATGGGCTTACAGGCGCATTATCCTATTAATAGGCCCACGTTAGTGGATCTCGATGTCGAAAGGGTGATAGAGATGAAGGGCAACTGTGGCAAGACTGACATGGAGCTCCTGGAATGGATGCACAGGATACTCTACGACGTTCCGCCGGCCTCATCGGCAATGCAGGGCGTGCAACTAACCGGCGCCAAAACACCACTACCCGAAATCATCGGGGCTCCGATTGTAAATCCAGGGGTGGACTTCCAGGGTCGGGGTACGTTTCTTGGCCTCCACCCCCCGGCTACCGGGTTCCCATCCTTAGGCCGATTTCAACTTTCTTGTGCGTGGCCTTAGAATTCATTTGGCTAACAAATAATTACAGTCAGCGTGAGGCAGCGGCAGCTCCATTCACTCCATAGAGTCCAAAGCGGCAGCATACACCGGCTCACAGACCGGCATCGGCACCGGCACCGGCACTAGCCTGCTGAAGACTCTCTGGGCGGCTTCCCTAGAGGCCAAGGGACCGAAAATGATATATGGGCAGAGAGTATTCTTGTATTCAAAACCCGTGGTTGTCTAGCTCATCTTTTGCTACGGTTCTGGTCGTTGTGTCGATGTGTGTCTTATTTATATTTACTATATATATTTTTCAGCAGTGTTAGAACGAGTTTTACGTTATGATATCCTCTATTCTATAGATTCTATAATTTCGTAATCTTTTTGTCACTGCCTCAATAACAGTTTGATTAACCATTAGCATTAGTGTAGCTCATGGTCTAACAACTATTGTTGGATGGGCTACTGGATCTAAACCAAATAGAAATCTTGCTCTGGAGAAAGTGTCTTCTGCGTTATTGCCTCACCATCCATGATACCATGCACATAGGCGGTTCCCATCAATCTCCAAGCCTTCCCTGCGGGTACGAGGTCTTTTGCGTCCGGCATATAGTCAGTGATATCCACCGAGCGTAATATGAACGGCACGGCGCTGCCTCGCACTAGTGTAGTTATGTCCCCTTCTTGTACATCTGGCTGTACCCTGGCGAAATACCCCTTTCTCGTCACACCGAAGGTCCAGCCTGCCAGCGTGTTGAGGGCTGGGCCCCATCGGATGCATGTGGCAAAGGACAGTTCGTCCGGTTGCCTCTTATCGCCAAGGGCTCCAAAGCGCCATTGGAGATAAAGATCACGGTACTCGGCCACTTGTTGTGAGCCGAGCCTCTCGTGGACTTTGTGAAACGATGCAAAGCAATCGTCCATAATTAACGTTCTCCAAAACGCATTTACCGCATCTTCCCCTGAAGGGTACTGGTAGCGCTCGATGTCTAATGGCTCCCATGACTTCACACCCTCCTCCCAGCCTTCGGAGAGAGGATCTACCTCCTTTTGGACAATACCTAAGTAATCAAAAATAGCGCCACGAATTTTCAAGACCCCAACGTCTTTAAGTGCCAAGTTGTCTTCATAGGTAAAGGAACCAGGAAGATAAGCAGTGTAGGGCTGCTTGATTGAATCGGGCTCTATCAATGGTCGAATAACGCGCACACAAGACCAGTCACCTACCCAGCTTAATCGTAATGGCAGTGGGCGCGACATTTCGTCAACATTGTGCTCTGAATGGCGTCGGACCAGACAGAGCACATTGAGATTCTGGTCCTCAAGAATCGCCGCCGCCGTTGCGTCCCGGAAGACATCTTCAGTAGACGTCCTCTCGGTGTAGTCAGGGTAAATAAGCTCATGAATTGGAGTCGATGGACGTGCAAGCCCCAGCAGCGAGTATATGTAATCCTTGGTTTCCGAACAACGGCAGGGATTATACTTATTAATCAATTGTGAAAAGGTGAGATAGCTGCCCTGATGTGTGATCTCCCGGGCGTGCCATATATGACGCAGGCGGTAGGCTGTATTTCTCAGCACTGGTGGGAGAAGGTCGAATGGCGCCCTACCGCCCCCTGAAGGGGCGTGGAAGAAACGATCAACAACGGTCCAAGGTAGATATTCTTGCCCAGAAACGAACAGTACACTTGGTGCCAAAACTAGCTCCTGGACAACCCAGAGGCGCGTCCAGTAGGGTCGCTGGAATAAAGCCGTAAGAGCGGTAATTTCCTCGGGGGTAATTACTTCCGAGATAGTTCGGAGAGCGTCAAAGGCCTGCAATATAGAGCTATCACTAGGGCCGAGCCAAGCTAGTACACCGGTTGCACTCGCGTATATATTTACCATGTGTCGCACCTGGTTGTTGACCTCAAGGGTATTCCGCTGATCGATACATAGCGCGTCCACCCATATTACTCTAGGTCGATCTGGATAACGAAGATAGCGCAAAGCGGACGCGAGATTCACTGTAACTTTGAATGTTTCTCCGGCGACGACGATGGGCGTTCGCCGTTCGGGGTTACCCCATGTGTAGGATATCGCTTCGAAAGGCGGAAGGTTATCGATGGGCTCGACTGATAGTTCACATCTGACCGGATCTTCCGGTGTACCTGGTTCAAGCGTCAGGAGACGTATATAACCATCGGGACCCAGCGGTGTGCCAGCATAAGGCATGGCATCAAAGCGAAGTGGCCCATAGAGTTGCCAATCTCGCACAATCCTCGACGCAAGATGACTGAACCCCAGAGAGATGTTGCCATCTCTAAGAACTGATGAGGCGACTTCATTATCTATCGGATCCTTCAATTCCCTGCTCGAATATGGCTTCTTGTCCCCTAAAACCATTACGTTGGTGAGATTCGGAGGCTGCGCGAATGTCAACGAGCACCCCTGGACCCTAGTAGACACGTGGCCGAATGCAATCTTATGATTGGGTTGATGATTTTCTTTGTAGATTCAAGTATATCTACAGCCTTACTTCTACCGTCCCATGACGAGGCAAGTAGTATGACCGGCCGGGGAAGACGAAGCTCGAGTAGGTGAAGTTGTCAGATAGTGGCACCACCCCAAAAGATTACTTACCTACATTAAGCTGAAGCGGGGTAAAATCTGTCCCAGTCAATCCGCAGGCTGATGTTCACCGAGGTAGATAATATTATGAAACCTATTATTACTTTCAGTCGAGTTGTGAAAAAAACTTATCTTTGGTAGGGATACTACTAATTTGTAGGGTAGACAAGGCAAGCTGTCTCAATACGTCGTTGGGTGTGTTAGCTTCAATTGTTCGTTAAACGTGACCTAATCTGCAGAGAAGCGACTATATATTCACTTTTCGAACTAGGACACCGATCCCCTTTGATAATGCTTCCGAATATGAAACTGTCGCGACCCGAAGCTCCCCATAACCTGGAGCACTGGGATCATTATCAAGCTGTTCACGTGGATGACAGCATCACAACCGCTATTAGAACGTGGCTGCTTACATACAAATCCTCAGCTTATCCACGTTCAAGGGCCCCTCCCTGTCTCATTTACTACCAAGGGTTTATCATTAGTCATAGAAGAGATAGCATCGGAAAAGAGTGTATACGTAGTACTAATGTAATATTCTTAATACAAGAAAAAACTTGGCAGTAGTAATACTTTATTGAACTTCAACAAGCAAGGGTCTGCTGACTTAATTGTCGTAGCGGTGTGCCCCTTATCCTAGCTATTATGCGACTACGCAGATTAGATTGGTCCATAAGATAACCTACCTAACAACTGTTGGATTAAAGGTTTTGGCCGGAGGTTTTTTGCATTACGTAGTAATAATAACAAAAAAGCTAACGTTAACGTTGGACGGACTGACACGAGGAACGAAGTGGAAGGACTTAGAAGGGG